>VZRJ01006238.1:0-91784 GCA_013397565.1 Ptilonorhynchus violaceus
CGCCTGTCCCTGACTGCTACACAACACAATCATTACATGAGGTCACTTCAAGAGTGATTGCTAAAGAAATTTGATATTGAAAATATGGAAACACATTCAGAGACTAAAAAATAATATGCCTAAATATAGAACATTTGACAATTTAATGGACCTTATAATTCTGGCACCCATTTGGTCTTGCTATCTGATGCCTTTACTCATAGGAATAGTTTATCCTGAAATGTAAGAGCTTTTAAATTTAGATGTTCCTATCTTTATTTTCAAAACTCATTACATTTGTACCTCTTTAAGGAAAATCAAAGAGATTCAAATTTAAAAGATAATAAATGTTAAATTATGGAAGAACAATCTGTCTCTGGCAGCAAACAAATCTGAATCTTTATATTTTCTTTCCTAAGTGGAACTTTTTATTTTAAAAATCTATTTAGTTTTTCAATTATCTTCAGTTTTAATAATATGTACTATGAAAAGGAAAAATCTTACTAACTGGCATAATCTCTGCCTATTTTATGTCATTCCTGCTTCTAATTTTCCTGCTGCTGCTCTGTGACAGCAAACATGCCCCTTCACATACTGAGAACATTTTGGAAATTGTCTGGAAGAAACAGAAACATTTCTTTTTATTTTTCCTTCACTGACAGCTACCTGAAGGGGGTGGTGCTCACCATCCCATTTTTGACAAACACACTTATACTTCTACTCAAACATATGCTTCAGTAGAGAATAACTCTAACATACTATCTGCAGAAATCCCCCCAGTTTGAAAGCTTGCCAGTAACTTCAGCTTCTTAGTTTGTTTTTTAAAAAAATAAATTAGGCAAGCCTAAATCCAAACACCTAATAATAAAACAACAGTAGAGGTTGCATAAAAGAATCAATTAAATAGATTGCTTCTTTAAGTTTTGTGGTTGAGATATCAGTCTAGAAGCAGAACTAGGAAGCAGTGAAGCTGGCCCAGACTCTTCCATTTTTTAATTACTTTTATGTGATTAACCAAACCGGTTTTTTCTCACACAAGTAAATGTTTTTGCAGTGAATAAGTCTAGGATTTTTATGCTACATCTATTTAATTAAAGGAGGCCTTTTTGAAGTGTCTTAAAGAATTAGGAACTTAAGAGCTACTCTCTTCTGTTTAACTTGTCATTTCCCCAGTTTCTTTAAGTCAAGATCAATAAAAGTGTCCTCATCTAATTTTTAGGATTTAAATAGGCATAGATTTTGCACTTTTAATTCAGTTGCTAACTTTCACCAAAAAGAAGAGAATAACTGTATTATAGCAAATCACTAACTTCTGCTAGTTTAGAAAAACATTACTACAGAATTATTTCATTAAACCATTCATAGGCTGAAAAATGGGTAACTCTATTGCAGAATATATATTGATTTTGTATGCTCAATAATTCTAATGTGAAAGTATTTGAATAAGTATTTGCATTAAATATAATGCAAAGATATCTTATTTGTACATGACTGGAACAATGAAGACACCTCTCAAGAAACAGAACTCCTTCTGTCTCTAAACCTAGAGACCCTAAACCCAAAAACTCAAATGATTAAGCAGAAATATTTCCCATAATGCTGCTGATAGCTATGACTGTTGTTTCATAACAAAATAAATACAACACCTTGCTCTAGTACTGCATGTCGTTTGGTGCAAAATAATCTCCTTGGACAGTACCAGGGCATAAAGATGGCTTAATAAATATCAAAATTTATTCCCTCAGACTGAAGCATTGTATAAAATTTTCATAGACAACATGGAATCCAGATGATCAGACAAGTTCATAGTTTCAGCATCTGCCAAAAGCAGATATTTTAAATTATTCAGAGACTCCTCAGATCTGAGAATAATTTAATGCCTACTTTACATTGTTAACCACCCCACAATCTGCCATCCTGCTGCCAGTCGTTTTTGAAAGGTTCTTTACTTAGACTGTTTTTATTCATTAAAATTTGTAGCTTGGCTGCAAATGCTGCTATCAGTATTTGCTATTCTCGTTATTCAAATCCTTAAGTTCCTCAGATGCACAGTGGGTGAACAGGGAAGGCATAATGGATGAAATAACATGCAATTAAATAAATAATAAATGAAATTAATTTAAATATATAATATTGTAACATAATAAAAATATATGTTGTACTGTGCAGTAGGAATATATACATTGTGAATTACAGTGACTAAAGCAGATAAGGTGAGGTGACTTGAGGCTAAGAGTGACCATATCTTTCAGTCACTTTTACCTAAGATCAAATGAGGAAGGATGAAAATACTCAGTTTGTATGTTGAGATTGCCATGTTATTTTATAGAAATACATTTATGAAAAATTTGGACAAGAAGATTTTTGGGTACACAAAAAAACTCTGATATGGAGTTAGTGGTAGAAAATGCAGAAAATTTTGAGCAAGAGTAAGTGGAATAATATTCATTGAAATGTCATCTTTTAAAAAGAATATTAAATTCCTCTCATGCTGTGTATGCGTTAAGAGTCCTCAACAAAAGCACTCAGCATGGACAGATCATAAACTAGGCAAAAAGCCGAAAAAAATTTTCCAGATTAATCACAAATTATCTATATTATTTGAATGAAGAGAAAAAAAAATCTACATTTTTTTAAAAATGACCCACTAATGAAATGGAAATAATTTCATTACAGATGCAGAATCTACAATAACACTGTATTACTAAAATCTCCTGTGATTATCTTCCCTAGAGGAGTGAGAAGGATTTGACAAGTGGAAGAAAACAAAGGATAGTACTGAAAAGAGGTAAAAAGGTCACTGCTTGAAAAACTAAAAGCTCAAATTTCTTATTCAGTTCTGTGACTGTGTGAACAACAGTGGATGTAGCACAACCAGAGAGTTTGTTATTCTCCAAGGGCTAGACTGAACTTGTGTTCTACAGTAATTTTGCTTTGTATCTATTCTGTCTGGATATAAATTGATGCTAGGAACAGCTTACAGGAATCACATTTCTTCAGTTAAAAGTAGATAGTTCCCTGGATCATGATCTTTTCTTAGAGTACCTTATCAGTATGGAATGAATGGCTGTACTGGAGATATTTGGTACTTTCAGTGTCATTCATACATAAAGCACCAATATAGTAACCAGAAATACCCTGCAGCTTTGCAGCAATTGAAACCATGATGCTAAAAGACCATTTCAATGAATACAATTGTTCACAGATAGTTCTCTATTCACCTCATCATATTAATGATAGGTTGACAGGGTCTGTTTTTCTCAAAGCACAGCAGTAAAATGAGGTAACGAACTGATAGAGACCCTACATAATGCTGACTGCATCAAAACAAATAAAATACCATACTGTACTTTTATGACCCCAATATGTGCTCAAGGACACGGTCAAGTTCCTACGTATTCTAAATTGCTCCTGTTTACTATGCCTTCTTGTGTGGATTACCAGGATTTTACTAGTCACTTCTCAACTCTCCTCTTTGTTTTCACTTAATATATTTACCTGAATGTATAAGCTACAGTAACCTAAATGAATACATAATGTATAAGTTCTTTTGACTTGGATCTTGGAATTTTTTCCCATTTTGAAGACACTTTCTTTATGTTTTGCCGATACATACTGTGGTAGTTTGACCCTGTGTGGAGAAAATCTGATGGGTTAAAACAGGTGATGGGCAGTTGTTTAAGCCAATTGATATTCAGGAAACGCCTCTGTGGAAATATGTTTTAAAATCCACCCAGAAAGTAGGCTCTCTTGTTTTCCCCTGATGCACCCAAGGCAGGACGGTCCCCTGGGCCTGGGGCCCATGGCCCAGGGTCCGGTAGGGAGCCCGGCCCCCACCGGCCTGCTCCGTCTGGACCCGAGAGGGAGCTGGCCTGCTGCCATCTGGACCACAGAGGGGCCGAGCCAAGCAGGAGCCCAGAGGAGCCGAGATTGTGAGAGAAAACCCCCTTCCTTTTCCTTTCAGAGATGGATGTGGTGAGATCAAAGGGTGACCTTGCTGAGATAAGGCGGATGCCATGAATTAATTGGCAGCTAATAAAACTGCTGTAATCTGCTGCAAGCTGCCAGCACAAGCGGCACGGCTCGGGGGGAGAGACTGCCTTTTGCTGATACAGACCAGAGGTGCAGCCATATGATTAAGAGGGAGAAAACAGGCAAACATTATCTGATGTGAACATGTAAACGCCATAAAATTATTCTGCAGGCATTTTCTGCAAATATTAACCTCTCTTCCAAGCNCGACCAGCAGCTACCAAGAAAGAAGGCGGAAGTAGCAAGAAGTAGCAGAGGAGAAGCCATCTTATCACTGGCACTGACCCCCCTTTCTGTAAGCTATGGGTGACTGTAATAGAACCAAACTAATTTTCTCTGTAATTCACAAAATACAAACATGGGGGGATCTGGAATTCACAGCCTGAGAATAAGAACACTTTATGTTGTGAGCAGATGAAATTGAATTTTCTGGAGATTAGGAATGAGAGAGAGAGAGAGAGAAAGTGTACTTGTACCTCTAGGTTGGAATGACTTGTCCTTAACAAGCTTAACCCCATCGGACTTTTCTTGTGACCCACGAACTGCAAGAGTATTGTGGGAGAGAGGATTCACCACTGCAGAATCTGGGCGGGTTGTGATGTTTTCCTGAAGGTTTGGGACCACGCTGAAGACACTCTGTAGAAAGTTCTCTTCTGTGGGATGAACCCCACTGCACAACAGAAAGAACTCTTTATCCCATAAAGTGGCAATAAGAACTCTTAATCAAAAAGATCAGAATCCCATGTTTTATGTCCTTTGCGTGATCCGTGAGAAAGATTGGGATGTATTGGGAGGAGAATGGTATTTGTATATTATGTCTTAATATTTTTATTATTATTATTCTTTCTATTCTTAGTAGTATTAGTGAAAAAACTATATTACCATATTTCAAGCTTGCAGCCTTGTTTTCTACCGTCTTATACCCTCTGGAGGATATAGTCATGGGGATCTGGGGTCTTCCCTCAGGTTAACCTATTTACACATACTTATCCAATCTCTTTTTAGAAATCTTCCAGAATGCTTAGAACCTTTCAGTTTGTGACACTCCTCTAAACCTTCTCCAGTGTTTCATTATCTTACTTTTGGAAATATTTTCCTAATAGCTTGAATCTCTTTTTCATTGAAACCCATGGCTTTTTGTCTGAGCCATAGCAGATTATTGTTTCTTATTGCATCATCAGTCACTGGAATAAATTCCTCATGTGATTTAAATGAAATAATTGATGCAATGCAACTAACCAGCAATCTCTGAATTACACATATAGAATCAGACTGGGCATTCATAAAATGCTTGTAAATGTCTACAAATTTCATCACCCTTATGTAAGTAATTCCCAGAAGTCCTCACCTGCTCCCCTACTCCCCAGTTATGCCTGATTATGTGCCCTTTCCCCTACTCTCTTGCAGGAGACGTGGGTTACAAATACTTCCCACCTCTTCCAGGCATACCTTCCCTTACTTACCTACACCTTTTGTTGGAGATGGAAGAGTGGCTTTTAACTTCATGTGCACATGTGCTTCATGTGCTTCTGCTCCCCACAAGCCACTAATCCACACAGCAGTGAGAGAACACCCTGTGAGGTCATATACACAAACCTGATTTGTGAGTCCCTACGTGTTGCACTCCTTAGCATCAAATGCCTATTTAGATTTAAGCTTCCCATTGCATTCAAATAAAAGGATGTTCAGACAGACCTAGGAAAATGCTTGCATGGAACCCAGCCTGATTATTGAGCTGTTGTGCAATGTTGAATCCCACTGTCACAAATTTCTGTGCTTTTACATGTCTTTTCAAACTGACTAATTTTCTCAGAAGTCTTACTTACAAAGCCTACTGTCCCTTTATAGAATTGAATTAAATTAGTTTGACCTGGATTGTTCTTTGAAAAACTCAACACGACTCTTCCTAATTTGTTTTTCCCATTTGGTTACAGATAGCTATTTGCTTGTGTCCTTCTTTAAAGCATGTTTGTATTTTCCATTAGTCATAGGTGTTATACTCAAAATCTTGTTATGGGCAAAAGAAAATACATGGCACTAAGAGCCATTATTAGGCCAATTATGGCCTAATCAACATATCAAATTATCTGATATAATATATATGAATCCCATACAGCTGAAAAGGTTATATAAACTCTTCCAGTTATGTACCCCCTTCCTCCGGTGTCAAAGTCACTCTCCCAAAAATTCTCTGGTCCCAATTCTGTCATTTCAGTTTTGCTCAAAGAGAAGGAAAAGGAAGTTACTAAAAGCAGTCAGTATGCTAAGATATTTGCTAGGAGATCGTGATGGTGACTTCTCCATCCTCTCTCTGGGCTTTGCCTGGGTTTCCCTCTTTCCCTGTTTGTCCTGAGGGAAAAGCCACTCAAGAGCATGCTTTTTAGATTTACTGCTCTAACTTATGTGTGCTACATGTACATGCAACTCATCTGAAAACTACTTGCTCCTCAGATTCAGGCAACTAAACTTTTGAACAGTGTTAAATTGCAGCAATTTAAAAATGTTTAGCTTCTGTGTTAAGCTGCATAGAAAATATGGTGGCCTCAAAGAGGGGGGATATTTTTCTAGGACACAGTTATCAATAAACAGGAAAGTCTATATATACTCCATGAAGTGTAGTTTTATGTGACATGAAAAGCTATATGGAGGCACACTATATGGTATTGTGTTCTGTAGGTTGTGCCGTATGGTTTCTCACTACTTGAGTAAAATTCTTCAAGGTAACTGGGTTATTTTAGGGCAACATGAAGGAACCTTAAACCCATCTCTTCCCTATAAAAACGTCATACTCAGGAGAAGTCAGTAGTGTTAGTGGAAAGAACTGCACAGAATACTAAAGAATCACAGAAATCTTCTATTGGGCAATGATAAATACAATGTATTCTCCAAAGCATAAATCTAAACTGTATATCAGCTGCGTATAGGAGTCCTACATGCTCTATTTCTCACTAATATTTAACCACCAAGACACCTGAAGAAATATTTAGGATTAGCAAATATAACTAATAACAAGGGAAATAATTAAGTTGAATGGTGGAACACATTTACAGACAGTGAGATTCACTCTTGCGTAGACTCTCTTAATGAGTCCTGCAGGAACACCCATGTCTTTGGGTACTTAAAACTGGAGATGACAAAGCATTGCAAATTGTGTTTAGAGGATAATTCTTAATAAGAGCATAGAGGATAGAGGATAAATCTTAAGAAGATGAACTGCATGATAACTTGATAGAACTCTTCCATCTATGATTCAGATTATGATAAAAATACTCCCTGCAGGTATCAAGTAGATGTTAAATATTGCTAAGTCTTGAAGTGCATTTGTATATACCATACAGAACCTTAGTTTCTCTTGGTTTACATTTTATTCTATTTTATATAAACAGACTTCTTATTTTACAGTCTATCTGTGAAGCCAAAACTGCAGGGTTTTTATCAAATTCAGTCCAATAAATTCTTCTTTCCTTGTCAGATCATTAATTTTCACTTCTCCATTAAACTTTGTTGTTACTTAGAAAATAGAATTTAAATTTATGTCTAAAGTAAGTTTAGAATTCGAAATAACAAGACCCACTTTTCCAGTAGAGCATAGTATTAATGTTTTTATTAACTTTTCCAAGTGTTTGGCAACAGACCAGAGAGCACTTCTATCTAAATGATCATTTCCAGCATTCACACAGTTCTTCCCATTGTCTTTTGAGCAATGATTATAAGCAGAGTGCAAGATGACAATAAAGTCATTTAGCTGGCAGAAATAGCTACCAACTCATATTTGCAAATCAAGCATTATATTTTTTGTTCTGAACTACACCAGTGAGCCAGAGCATAACACAGTTTTTAAGCTGATTTATTAATCTGAAATGTGGATTTAATTGACTCTTAATCTATCTGTAAAGCACTTTACAAAGACCCTTTCACTCAAGAATCTCAAAGTAACATTATCAGTAGCACAGACAGCAGCAATGGACATGAGGTTAACATAATAAACTAGATTGACTTTATCAGAGGAAAGAAGGATTTCTTTAGCTCTGGTCACTGAAACATGCACTCCTACATGTTATGACATAATTGCATTCATGCAGCTGGACAGCTTTTCTTATCATTACCACTTGTTTACAATTGTAATAAATTTTCCTACTCTCAGCCAAATCTTGCAGCACATGGAAGGACTACAAGTATTGTTTATAACCTGAGCAGAAAAAATAATTACCACAGAGCAACAAAAATCTTACATTTTAGAATAAATTATTTTTAAAGGGGATATCTTTTTGACAGCTTGATCTGATATCCTATTATTCAGAAGTAGCTTATTGTAGTAAATGAAATAAATTCTAACTGTTCTTATTAGATGTGGATTTCTGAAATTCTGAAGACCACTTTCTCAGCTAAAGGATTTTGAACCCATATATGCCACCTTCTAGAGGGAAAAAAAAATTCTGCAAAAAACAGTGCATTATGCAGAGTGAAGGGAGAACCTTTTCAGCTGCTATACCAACACTCACTTACTGTGTTGCATGGGACCTAAAGATGGAGGGATGCTCACACACGTGAAAGACAGAAGAGACCGTCCTATACCTTGTGCTATCACCAGGGGTACTTCCTGCTAGAAGGTCTGTGGCTTCATGTATGCCAGGATCTGAAAGTGGCCTCTCGTCCTGTGCTCTGCCATCATTAGGTAGGCAGCAGATGCATGACTCCTTCTCAGAGGGTTTGTTATTGTTACAGTTCAAATTGTTAAAATAAGTTAGAAATTTCTCTGCCCGAATTAAGGTGCAAATGAGACCATATGTCGGTGTCAATAGTAGGGATTTTATTTGATAGTAGATAAGAGAGAGAGAGAGAAAAAGGAAGAGAAAGAAATGGAAAAAATAGGTGGGGGGACAGAAAGAGACAGATTAAAGAAAATATCACCACTCTACAGATCCTAATCGATGTCCTGTTGATCCTCTCCATCTTCATGGTGGTGAAGGTCCCCCGGGAAACGCAGAATTCCATGGGTTAATATATGTTCAGGCTAGGTAGGAGAATCTAGGCCCCCCTGCCAGGGGGGGCAAGTCTGCCATTGTCTTTTGCAGGAGATTTTGGATCTGCATCACTTTGCATCACGTGTAGNCAGATCCTAATCGATGTCCTGTTGATCCTCTCCATCTTCATGGTGGTGAAGGTCCCCCGGGAAACGCAGAATTCCATGGGTTAATATATGTTCAGGCTAGGTAGGAGAATCTAGGCCCCCCTGCCAGGGGGGGCAAGTCTGCCATTGTCTTTTGCAAGAGATTTTGGATCTGCATCACTTTGCATCACGTGTAGTCCTGTGGTGCAAGGCCTCAGGAATGAGTCTGGGGGGCACTTTGGGGGGGTCTGTGATGGATTAAGACACTTCCTCAGCTGCCTCTCACGTGAATGTCCCATGGTTGTGGTATTTCTGGGGTTGAGGATTCCATAGCCAGTTTGCATAAGGGAGGATGGGTTCGCTGCCCCTGAGCAGAGGTTACAACACAGAGTAACCTGCTCCCCCCACCTCGGCTGGTGGGGGAAATCTGTGCAAACCTGCTCCCAGCAAATGGGTCTGTGGGCTATGGCCTCCCACACTCCCAGCCAGAGAAGATTCTCAGCACCGCTACTGGGTTGTTTCCCATTCTTTTCCTCCAGCCTTGTTTTACTTGTCCACAGGTCTGAGATGGTTGAATCATGAGTTTCCCTTTACCTAATCTCAGCACCTTTACTCTCAGTCCAAAGTTTCGATCAGATGTCTTCAAGGGGGTTTCTTTGGTTGTAGCTTCTTTATACAGTTTTTGTTATAATGAGCAAAACTTTATATCAATATTTCAGACATGAACTATTTCAGTCTCTGACAGTTATTCTCCCAGATAAGTGCTCATTTTATTTCTACATTAAGTCTGCCCTTCTTTTTTCCACTGCAGCCTTGTATCCTTCCTGGCAAGAAACCATCAATGTCCCCGCCATCAGCATCTGTAAAGGACTACAAGTTGTATTGAGCTGAACTGACAGCACCAGAAGAAAGTCAGCCTCTTGATCATTGCTACTGGCAACTCAGCCTTCTCCTCTCTTTGTGGGCTGCCAGAGAGATTCCCAAATACTGTGCTCTGATTCCCCAAAAATCTCGACTGTTTTCTGTTCAGCATTTGTGGCAAACACATTCTCTAGAAATATCAGCTGAAAATGTGTCCTTCTCAGTACCTTTTCCATAGCCTGTTTTTCATGTATGGCCTTATGTGGTTTTGCATGGCAAGGTTTTGGTAGTGGAGGGTCTACATGAGAGGCTTCAGGTGGCCTTCTGTGACAAGCTGCTGCAAACTTCCCCTGTGTCTCACAGAGCCAGTGCCAGCCTGCTCCAAGGTGGACCTGCTGGACAAGGCCAACCCCGTCAGTGACACTGGTAGCACCTCTGGGATAATGTATTTAAGAAGACAAAAGATGTTATTGAAGCAATTGCAGCCAGAGAAGAGAGGAGTAAGAGCAGCAACCCATCTGATACCAAGGTCAGTGAAGAAGGAGGAGGATGAGGTGCTCCAGGCACCAGGACAGAGATTCCCCTCTAGCCTGTGATGCAGACCATGGTGAGGTAGCTGCTCTCCCCTGTAGGCCGTGGAGAACCATCAGGGAGCAAATATCCACCTGCAGCCCATAAAAGACTCCATGCCAGAGCAGGTGGAAGCTCAAAGGAGGCTGTGACCCCATGAAAAGCCTGCTGGTTTGCTGGCAGGACTTGTAATCCTGTGGGGGACCCACACTGAATCAGTGAAGCTACTTTCAAGATTTGGTTTTACTTTCCGTTATCCTACTCTGATTTGGTTGCTGATAAATTCAATTAATTTCCCCTCATTGCATCTGTGTTGACCACGACAGTGAATGATGTCTCCCTGTCTTTGTCTCAACCCAGGAGCCTTTTCTTGCATTTTCTCTCCTCTGTCCAGCTGAAGAGGAGAGGGATAGAGTGGCTTTGGTGGGCATTTGGATCCCAGCTGGGGTGAACCCACCACAGGCCTCTCAGTAGCCCCAATTCCTTGAATTCATAGTCATCTACTGTGTCTCTATAGCTTCTAGCAATAGATGTGAATCAGATCATACTTTTTCAGCACAGTATTTATATTCCCTAAAGCTGCAAAAGTTTTCCACAGCAAACAGCTAAGTATTCTCTTTGTAGCTCTTTCCAGAATATGTTTCATATTGGACATTCAGTCTGGGACAATAGATTCCTCAGTTTGTTTTTATTTGTTCTGTCCTCAGCTTCTGACATTTTTAGTTTCTAAGTTTATATAGTAGTAACAAAACCAAGATGTCAAAAATACATTTCGGTCTAGAATATGCACAACTAGAAACTTTTCCATTGTTATGGAGTTGGTTTTTTTTTTTTTTTCCAATGGATGGGAGAAATATTTCCTAAATCAGATTAAAAAACCCAACAGCACTTTTTGACATTAATTTCTACTTTTAGAGAATTTGCAATAAAATCAAAGGAATCATAGAATCACAATGTCTTGGGTTGGCAGGGACCTTAAAGACTAATTCCCCTGCTGTGGGCAAGGACACCTTTTACTAGATTTCTCAGATCTCCATCCAACCTGGCCTTGAACACTTCCAGGGATGGGACATCCACAGGTTCTCTGAGCAAAGTGATGAGCTGTAATTTTTTTCCCTCATATAAGAACCAAATGATGTTCTACTGTTTTCACATAAGTTTTGTATTTAAGAGAAGTGGAAAAGGAATTTCTTCTGCATGTGGGCACATCCCAGAACATCTTAACTACATGCATCCCTAGTTTGTTACATGAATATTGCATGGAAACAGGATAGCATCTTAAAAGATTTTTGAGAGCTCTGAAAACAGGGCAATCTTTGCTTAAAATTTTGCTTACTGAAAGAAAATGTACTGATTCCATTATATCAGATAAGTGCCCCATACATTAGGTTACCCCCAAAATTTATTAGTTTGAAGAAAAATATTACTTTTTTTATTCCATCTCTTCTGTACTACTCTTTCTCTAGGTTTATCTTCTGCACCTCTTTTTCTACCCTCCAGATATTTTTTTCCACACGTCAATTAGTACTGCTGCTAATATATGAACTGAAAAATAGTATCTCACTTTTGAAGTCAGTATGCACAGTTTGCTGGGTTCTTCAGTGATAAGTCCGTGTACATGTTCTCTCATAGGAATTATTATGAAGTGATTGTTTCCAGTGGCCCTTCAGAACATCTGTTTCTCTCATAACTCCCACATAAAATTCTGTCATGAATAAATAAATCTATATGATATCTAAGTTATGCAGGAATACTATTCATCTCAGTGTGTTTCTGTGCTTCTTAGTTTTGGGTAGAAACAAAGACAACCACAGTAGCAGATATTCTGTGTCCTTGCAGTCTCATTCCATCCAAGATCATACTTGCACGATCCATTTAGATGTATGAAGGTAAGCTCCCAGGAAAAACTTTCTGATTCTGCCTTGTCACTCTTTTGTGTTTCTCATAGGAGACCAAAAGTTTAAGCTAACTTAAAATCATTCTCTATTACCTCATCTTTATCCCTCTGATCAGTCCTCTATACGCTTCATCAATGTCTCATACAGTAACATGAACATCTCATCATTGCTCAAAAAACCCCATGTTTGATGTACTTTAAGATATCTAATTTGCATTTTTTCCAGACATAGCGCAGTGGTGGTTCGTGGTCAGCTAATAGTCAGAGGCTTTTGTCTTCCTCTCTTTCCAAATTATAAGATCCCAGTTTCTAGTAGAAACTTAGTCCCCAAGTGTATGACCTTGGCCCTTGTGCTATTGAATTATATTCCACTTCTACTTTTTCTAGTCTCATCTGTCAGCAGGAATGTGCTAAAAATAGTCCCCTATGGAGACTGGATTTCTTTTTGTGTAATTAACTTTATCAAACACAAGGAAATTCTTAAGAAATTTGCTTTGCTTTACACATCAAAATTAATTTGATAGCACATTTTTTAATTTCTTCTATGGATAATTCCAAATGTTGCAAGGATCATAGAGGCATTATAACTTTTTAGATTAGTTTAATTATCTAGGCTCAAAAAAAAAATCTATCCTTTCCCCATTCCCCCAAAAGCCCAGTACTTGCACAAAACACTTATCTATGGAGGTAGGCTACAAAAAATGCATTCACATCTGATGTGCTAATTTATGTACTTTGTTTCCCTTGTTCTGTGCATCTGTTCACCAAAAAGCAGGAAGAAAGCCAGCTTCCTTTGATGCCTTAATAAGCTTATTTAGGCCCAGACAATAAAGATTTTCCCATCCAAATGCATGCTGATATGAAATTAATTTTCAGTTATTGTTATTTAATGAATGACAGAAATAAGGAATTTAGAGGGAAACAAAAGACAAAATGCAGAAAGAGATTGGTGTTTATGTTTACATTATTTATATGCCTAATTGCTGAACAATAAATTAATTTTCATTCAGGTGATGTAACTCACTTAGTCTGAAGCACAGATGAGGTACTTGTAAATAGTCAGTAGAAATTGTTCCTGTAGGGTCTGGAATGATCACTCAGGTGCTTTGCATTCAGTTCAGGACAGTAGCAGCAGGCACTGTGCATATGTGTGAGGGTGCCGGTCAACAGCTGACTGAACAGCATCCAGCTTGTGCCCAGGTGGCAAAGGCCAGTGGCATCCTGGCCTGTATCGGGAATGGTGTGGCCAGCAGGACTAGGGAAGTGATTGTCCCCCTGTACTCCGCACTGATGAGGCTGCACCTCAAACACTGAGTCCAGCTCTGGGCCACTCACTTCAAGAAGGACATTGAGGTGCAGGAGCGTGTCCAGAGAAGGGCAACGGAGCTGCTGAAAGGTCTGGAGCACAATTCCTATGAGGAGCAGCTGAGGGAGCTGAGGATGTTTAGCCTGGAGAAAAGGAGGCCCCGTGGGAACCTTATGACTCTCTCCAACTATCTGAAAGGAGGTTGTAAGCAGGTGGGGCTTGGGCTGTTCTCCCAGGTAACAAGCAACAGTATGAGAGGACATAGTCTTAAGCTGTGCGAGGGAATGATCAAGCTGGACATCAGGAGGAATTTCTTCAGAGAAGGGATGATTAGACATTGAAATGGACTGTCCAGGAAGGTTGTGGAGTCACCGTCCCTGGAAGTGTTTAAGGAAAGACTGGACAGGGCACTCAGTGCCATGGTCTAGCTGACAAGGTGTTGTTAGGTCATAGGTTGGACTCGATGATCTCAAAGGTCTTTTAAAACCTAGTTAATTCTGTGATTCTGTGATTCTAAGTGGTCACGTGGCTATATGAATTTAGCAGAAGAGTTGCAAAGAGTTTCACTTCACCCAGCTTGAGAAAACTTTGCGAGTGCCCTTCAACACATGGACAGTGACACAAACACCCATTCAAAAGATTCAGTTCTCTGCAGAAGCTTCACCTTTATGCGAAGAATCCCATTAAATTGGAATGCTTGGTTTGGTTTTCACCAGTCTCCTGGAGTGTCTGTGTAGTAAGGCTGGAACACTTAGCTGGTATCTCCTAACCAGTTTTGAGAACACTTGTCCTCATTTCCAAGTTACTACAGAGTCAAATAAGTATAAATTCAAATAATTAATGCATATTTTGAATGAAACAGAGAGGACACTAGTCTTATGGTCTGGGTTCAAGCTGGCCCACTTATAAGCCACTTTTGCCCAGATATCTAAGGCTGATATCTTGAACTGGTTTTGTTTGGGTTTTTTGCTTGGGTTTTTTAAAATTATTTTTATTTTTTTAATCTGGATAAAATTGATGTGATTCAACAAGGAATCTGGGAGTATACATATACGTGAGTGGGTGTATATCTATCTATCTATCTATATCTATATCTATATCTATATCTGCATATACATATACCGTGGATAAATTATCAACAAATGCCATATTCTGGAATTTGGCCCATATCTGAAATAATTTATTTTTTTTTTTCCTGCTAGGACTAGTTTCAGAAATATGTCTTTTAGAGGTTGTCTTAATCTACATCATACTGAGGACGGTGTCAGCAGCTGTTAGGAGTGGTCCAGTGTAAATAAAGCTGAGTTGCAGATTGTGAAACAATTGTGCCAGAAATTTAAAATTAAAACTTGACATTTTATTACCAACAATGATCCGTAATAGTCACCTATAAACTTGAAATGTTTTGTTGGCTTTTACAAACAATATAAGTCAACATAAGCTACAGAAGTAGCTCCTTCACCCACCCTAAATTGGTAATAATTTGTAACTGCTTTTTCAGGGAGGCAGGTGATTTGTTAGTATTATCTGTAGAGGTGAAATGATACATTTAATTTCCCTTAAGTTCCGAAGCTATAATAACTTCCATTAAAAATAATAGTTTAATATTTGCTTATTTACAACTAGAAAGTACGTATTCATATACAGGGAAAATATATATACATACTGGGAAAAATCAGGGAGCAGAAAGTATAAAGGACTTAAAGCCAGCCAAGCTTTGGAAAGTCAGATCAGTTTAATTTGTCGTAGCACTTCAAGAAATCCTTAAACTTTGCTTGACCCATGATTTCACACAGTTTTAAAAAGAAAAAAAAATATATAAAAGGCTGCTACACTGACTTGCTAACACAGTAATGTTTCAGTACTACATAATTTGGGAGATATCTCTATGACAGACAGCCCAAATAGGAAGCAATTAGTGTGATAAGTAAAGAAATTGTGTCCTTTAAAGCATCTTAGGATATATTGCCAAAACACTGTTTCTGGACAACAGTTTGATAACTGCCTTATCTGTTGATTTTATTTAATTAATATTTTCAATTAAAAACATTGTCAATAATGTCAGTAATAAATATAAATATTTCCATTACAAGACATATTTTAGCAGATATTTGTTGATTATAGTTGCATACCCCTCACTGAATGCAGCATTTCAAGTTACATTACTTCTTGTTAATAATGCCAAAAAATAATGCCAAATATTTTGAAAGCAAGTCACACAAAGCACTCTCAACTTGCTTTTCTTTCTCTGTTTCTTATATCAAATATTCTTTTTATGTCAACTCAGTGTAATTTTAGAGTGAATTACTCTATGCAAGAAAACAAAATCCATAATCCAACTTTGTGTAATTGCACCTCTTTAGGTCAGAACAACTTGCAGTTAATTTTGTCATAGTGTGTTTTCAGCTTTCAGTCATTGTCAGTAATGCTGAAAGTACTGAAATAGTAATCATATGTAATCCACAGAGTTCAGCTATATCCTTCTCTGTTGGAAATAATATTTTTAAATTCTTCAGTCCTAAGTAAAGAAATACTTACAGGGTTTAGGGGGTTTTTGTTTGTTTTGGTTAGTCGGGGTTTTTTGTTGATATATGTTCAAGTATCTTACAATTTTTTTGTTTATTTACAACTGAGTAAACCGTTCGACAGATGTCAATTCAATTTTTCTTAATCTTGCTGTTTTTAAAAGGTGGTCAGAGCTAAACCTAGAAAGGAAACCTAAACATGCTTTCCACTCAAGCTATAATTTAAACACCCATGTTTATAGATAAGAAAAAACTTCCAAAAGAAGGCAAGAACATAAAAGTACATTTTCTTTACTATCTAGTAATAAATATTTCCTAGAAAGGGACTGACTTCTTCAGTTCCTTCCAATATAATTGGGAATATACAGTGCAATACAATACAATAAGGAAGTTAATTGACTAATCTTAGAGGCAAGGCACTTAAGAGTTGGGCATTGCAGCACTTTATTACTTTATTACCAAAACTTTGTAAGTAAATGTGTCATCAGTTCTTATTTGGTGTCTTAGTGGGGCATTTACAAGGACAGAATTGAATGATACCAGAGATAGAGGACTCAAATTCTGTGGGTATTTCTCAGCTAAAACCTACTACAGGATGTAGAGATGTCTGTGCTGGAACAAAACCCAGGGTGTTTATGTCATTAGCCATGCTCAAGTGGAGCACCACTATTTTGGAACTTGAGAGGTATTTTGGTTTGGTAGCTACATTATACTAGCAAAACAAAACAGCCTGTTCAGGTGGAAAACCACTTAAGTGGGGTTTTATATATATTTCTTTCTCAGGTTGCAGAACTGCTCCTCAGACACTGTCATGACCCACTAATGGTCAGACCACACAGAAATAAGTATCACAAAGTCTTATCTATACTATAGCAATACAATTCAGTGACTAATTTATCAGTAAAAGTAGACTTTACGAGGCTTATCCTAAAATGTTAATACTTATGCTAACATACTACTAAGGAGTGAAGAAAAGAAAAAGAAATAAAAGGAATCTAATGCTGTGCATCAGGAGAAACATTCTGCTGTGAACTGCAAATACCATACTGATGCTGGATGACACTCAGCCATAAGATTTACTTTTAAGCAGTTCTGTAAGGAGCAGGGAGTTGGACTTGATCATTCTTATGGGTCCCTTCTGACTTAAGATTTTCTATCATTCTGTGCTGTTAAAAAAGGTGACTTGAGAAGATGAATGGCGTGTAAATAAGGGATGTACTAATTCACAGCAAATAAACTAAACTCAGTACCACAGGAATATAAAATTCAAAAATAATTATGATTCTGTGTGTTAAAGAGGTTTATGTAGAGAGATAATATAATTCCTGATAGAAAAAGACAATCCTCTTGTCAGTCACTCCTATCTTTTTCTGATGCCTGCTGGTTATTAGAAATATTTTCTGTTAGCTTTGCATATCTCTTTCCAGTAATATTCATGAAAAACTGAGTGAACTTTTTGAAAAGAATAAAAAAAGTCTATATTGTATTTGTAGATATGTTTTTGTGGGTCTTCTCCAAGTCCATTTAAAACCATGAAGAAAGAGAACTTGATCTGCTACAGTCTTATGAAAGAAATCATTAACTATGTTATTTGCTGACTGCATGGATTTAGTTCTTGTATCATAGTGGGAGGAAAAAAAACCCCAAAACCCCAAAAAGTCCTTACCAAAGATCAAGGAATAGTTTATCTGTAACATGTTAGATTTACACTTGAAAGTGGATGCTATCTCAACAGTGGAGTTTGTATAGGGCCTTAATTGCCCATATAAAACCATGTAAAAGTTCCTCAGATCAAAATATAACCTGCAAGAAAAGTCATTCAGGATGATATAAGGACGTCTCACCAGCCCCACATCAACTTGGCCTCAAGATGGTCCCAGAAGCAGTTCTATGGCCAATAGTGCAGCAAACTCATCAGCCAATTTCTAAATAAGCCAAGGAATACTAACTGTTCCTTGAAAAATATAAAAGGCTTACAGGAATCAATGATCTGGAAAGCCTGTTTCTTAGAATAATTAACAGCACATCACTGTTCAAAACTTGATCTCTTCTAGGTGCTTGTGCCATATGTCAGATGTTGAAAGACTGAATAACTTTTTGCATGTAAGAAAAAGCACTGCAATGAAATGGCAGTCAACTGGGCTGTGGGCAGTGAAGATACTCATGACACTTGAGGAAAATTTTGTGAAGGCTTATGTAGAGCCAACACCAACAGAAAACTTCCCCAAAGAGAGACTGAAGACTAATGAATGAACACCTTATAATTTTTGGAAAGATTTTTCAACAGAAAAAGTAAAGCAATAACAAATCTAGAATTACAGAAACAAGCAACCTCTATAAGAATAACACAATCATGGCCAGCTAGTGACCATGGGCATAGTTGGAGGGCAAAATTCAGAAGAGGTTGTGTTTTGGGTTTTGTTTGGTTTTGAATTGTTGGTGTTTTTTTTAATTAGCATGATCCCATCTGTAAAAGAAATAATTGAAATTCATACATTCTCTGCCCTGTTGTCCCTAAAAATTACAATGTTATCACATGAGGGAAAATAAAGTAAAATAAATAAAAGTCTGGAAGGGTCATTGGTAAGGAAACAAAAAAAAAGGAAAGAAATCACCAGACAGAATTTGACAAACAGTAAAAGACCACCTTTGGAGACCTATCAACATTATACAACTTTCAACAGACATTCTAAGAAGCAGGCATCCAGAACCCATGGGGATACCTTTATAGATGTGTGTTTGTGTCACTCAAGATAATAAAACCCTCATTCCATTTTTATTATTTATCTTACTAGTGGGTGTTTTGTTTGCTTCTTGTTTTTAAAAGAAGTCAGTATATTTAAAAAGTAAACTGATTAACAGAGTAAAATTTCTTCCTTTGGAAGGACAATAATGACATGAATATTTGGAAATGTTTAGTAGTGGATCAAGGCTTGTGGGGTCAACCAGCACCTTCACAATAATGAGTTTTTTCTTAGTAAGATCATGATTTTCATTATATTGTAAAATCATATTATTTTTACCTAGATAGCATAAGGAAAAATCCTCAAATTGTGAGTTTTGTTCTTAAATGAGGGAATATACATAAATATCTTTGTTAAACAGCAGATGCAGATGTCATTATTTAAATCTTGATTAATGTTTTTTTTATTACAAATTTGTAAAATAAAACTTCATAGATTGTGGCTTCTATTAATAAACCACATGAAGCATTCTGTGAACTCTTTTTGATGGGGAAAAAAAAAATCTCATTCAAACACATAGATTTTCACAATGGGAAATGCAAACAAAACATAGTGACACTGCTGTATATGGAGTGAGGAATCAACGTCAGACTCTCATAATTATATCAACATGAACACAGTGGCTACCCTGTGTATCACTCACTTCTATAAAGCTGCTATTAAGACTGAATGAACTCCTTAGAACTCCTTAGCAGCTGAGATCTGCTTGGGTGTTCCTTTTATTTTTTTCATCATTTATCCCAGATTGCTGTATGTCAGCATAACAGAAACGAGAATGGTGAGCTTGTCTGTTATTCTTCTGTGCAGAAAAAGTGTTCTTATCTGAGTACAGGAAGTGTTCCATCAGTAAAGGGTGATGAGGTGGAGGTACACAATAAGTCTTTTTCTTAATTCAGCAAACACAAAGACAAGATATATTCTACTGACTGCCAGATGATTCCTCTGTGGTTTTCCCTGTGAAACAAAGAATGTATACAACAGAAATTACAACAGCTGTTTTAGACTGTAATGCTGGAAATCCAAGAATGGTGGCAAAATTTTATTCTTAGAACAATGACAGAATTGTAGGGATAGAAATGAACCGTCTACATGTTAAAAAGTGTCATTGGGAACATTAATTTCTCTCCTCTTTCAAGAGCTCTCCGGTTCAAATTTTTTTGGATGTCCGTGCCTTGCTTTAGAAGACCCACTGGGATTCCATACAGATTTTGCAAAGTCAACGACTGCATTAAGAAGCCCTGCTTAGACCCTGATTGGTACCATTTTAACAGACCTTCCATACCCTTCCCTTCCCAAACAGAGAAGTGAATAAGACATCCCACAGAACTTGCAGTTTAGTGAGCTTATTTAAAATACTCTTCTGAATCTATTCAGTCCATCCCCATTTGGCCTGCATTTGTCCATTTTTGGGAAGATAGAATAAAAATTGAGAACTGAATTTACAATTATCATTACCAATTACATTAGTCATGTTTAGAAACTGTATTTTATGATAGCCTATATTTCTAAAACTATGTTATCATTTTATTATTTAAACAAGCATTACTTTAGAATGAAGGTGAAACAAAATTTTCATTTGTTAAATGAAATAGAATTGAATTGTTATTTTAAACTCTGATCACATATTTTATATACAGATATGCTGATAAACCCTTTTCACCCTTTCACCATTGTCCCTATATAATTAGGGACAATACAGAAGCAGCAGTTCATTGTAAGCTGGCCCCATAACTGAGTATAACATTAACAAATAATATTTTGCAAAGGTCTATATCAATCAAGTCTCTTATTCCTCACCTCAGTATGACTGCAAACAAAAGCAGCAAAAAATACGATCTGCACTTGTCTTCTTTAAATCATGTACAATTGGCCAGAGTTCCCACATAGGAAGGCATCTGTTTCATAAACCCATGAACACGTGGAATGGTGATTTCAGTTTCATTGGACCCAGAAGTTTTATATAATATTAAATGTATTAAATGCTAAGTATTAATATGACAGATAAAGAATCAGAGAAATTGTCTTCATCAATAGAGGCAAGTATACTAGTACCCACAATAGTCTAAATATTGAACACATGGTGCGTAAAGATAATTTCCTTACTAACAGCCTTTTCAGCAATCTTTTATTACAGTTCAGCCCAAGTTAAACAAATAATTTCATAATTCTGAAATATATTACACAGTTTACTTGATGAAGTCTAGCAATAAAATGTTACATTTCTTCATTTCTTCTAAGTCCTGGTCAAACCAGTCTTTCTGCAGATCAGTTTCTTCTTCTGTAAAGCTACATAATGTAGAGGCATTGCAAAGGTATCCAGGAGACATTTGATTGTCTTACAGCCACAGCCTGGAAGAATTTAATTACTGAGAGTTACACATGGATCAAAGTAGTACAATTAGTCTTTAACAATGGTAAAATGGCTGTTCTCATTTAAATCGTCAGTGGTGTCTAACAGGATGATTGAAGAGTATCCCTCATGGTACAGTTAAGGCAAAAATCAAGTTTGTTGACCTCACCATATTTCTGCAGTTTTGAGTGAGTCAAAACATACAACTTCCATATTTTTATTTAGTAGAACAAGTGCAAATTATCCTTCTTCACCTCTGTTAACAAAGTAGCTAACAGGAATGGATTTTTTTGAAAATGGGGTTTGCTTACAGGGTTTCAGCTTAAAATGTAACTGATCAAATAGTGTATGTTGACATAAGATCTAAACAATGACCTATGGTTTATGAGTATAGTCTATAAAGTGCTTATCTACTGTTTATACAGCTATCCACTGCCAGCAAGATTTACCTGAAAGCTCCTTAGAAAATCTAAGAAAACAGTACTAACCATAAAGTTTGAAACCCTATTAATACAAGATGGATTAGGATTCTTGAGGAGATATTTCAAAGAGTTGGAAATTTCACCATAATTAATGTCACTAGCAGAAAAATTCCAAAAGGGCCTTATTGTCTATGTAAGGATGCAAACTTACAGCACACATCATGTAAATGAGATAAAAAAATTGTTCTTGCTTACATACTTAGAGATCATAAGGGAAATGCAATCGGGGGGGTTCTGATTTTGATTTTTTTTATTTTTTTAGTTTATGGGGATTATAAAAACATGAAGAAAAAGACAGGTAGGAGGAAAGTGCTCTAATAGGGAAGGAGTACATATCAATTAAAAACAAACAAACAAGTGTCCATACCAGACAAAACACGAAAGACTAAAAACTTGAAGAGACTTTATAATGAGTGACAATCATTTTGCATTATTGTTTTAGACAATTAACAATAGTGTTTCTTTTGTACGGAATTGAGCACAGATCTGTGGGATCATAGAAGCACAGAATCATAGAATGCCAAGGGTTGGAAGGGACCTTAAGGATCATCTAATCCCAGCCCCCCTGCCATGGGCAGTGACACCTCCCACTAAATCAGGTTGGTCAAAGCCTTATCAAAACTGGCTTTGAACACTGCCAGGGCTGCAGCATCCACAGCCTCCCTGGGCAACACGTTCCAGTGTCTCACCACCCCCACAGTAAAGATTTTTTTCCTGATATCTAACCTAAATTTCTCCTCTTTCTATTTGTACTCATTAGTCCTTGTCCCATCACTACAGTTCCTGACAGAGTCCCTTTCTGGCTTCCTGGTAGCCCTCTTCAGATTCTGGAAGGTTGCTGGGAGGTCTCCACGCAACCTTCTCTTGTCTGGGCTGAACAGCCCCAACTTCCTGAGCCTGTCTTCATAGGGAAGGTGCTCCAGCACCCTTTTCAACTTTGTGGCCCTCCTCTGGACTTGTTCCAACTGTTCCATATCCTTTTTATGTTAGGGGCATCACACCTGTCTCCAGGTGAGATCTCACAACATTCCATGGACATTAATACTCTCTTCTGAGTAATGTTACTGAATGGGTCTGATTCCCTTACTTTATATGATTATTGGAGGAGTTTTAGTGTAAATTCAGCACAGGTTTATTTCTTTGTCTCAAATATCTCAGCTTTTTCACTTCATTTTAGTGAAAATAAGAATTTGATACAATAACTGGTACCTTATACCTTCCGAAGAAGTTCACTCTCCTGAACTGCCCCACTACTGAGACTTTGTTGGCATGAGCTGTTTCATACTTGTAATTTTTCCCTGAAAAGGAAATATTTGTGTTCCTAAATCCCAGGATATTTAATTGGCTCTTTCATTCGCTTTTAGCTATAAATCATAGTTTATAAGATTTTTTCTTCAAATCACTCTTTTGGCCATGTCTGTACTGCACAAATTCAGTGTTATGGTAAAGATTACCTGCTCAACTGGTATATTTACCCAGGGAAGTCAAGGATATGGATACAACTATGGATCACAGTAAAACTGGATTAGCCTGGTAGTTAGCAGCCAGGCTAATTGCCTCCATCTGAAGGCAGCACTAATTATCTGATTCTCAGCAATATGCTGAACTATATTGCTCTGTTACACTTTCTCCAGTTCCTGAGCAACTTCAGTCGGATCCAACTCAAGTCTTTTGTCCAGTAGTGTACATATACCCTAAGCCAAAATGTACAGAATCATATGACCTCCAGAGCTGCTTCATAACCAACTTCTTTCACTGTCAAACAACCAGCTATTTCAACGTAAAGCAAATAGTCAAATAAATAGAGATTTGGAAACCTGCCTTCAGGCAGGGTTCCTATCCTAAACATGGCCTGCTCTGCAATGTCAATTTTCAAAATATTCTCCTAGATTTGTGTAATAATCAATAAAATATATTTCACTTAAGATGAAGGAAAATGTTATTCTTACCAGTGGAACCATTTTATCTATATGCTTTCCTTAGTTATATTAAACAAATACATTGATATTCACCCCCATGATGGCTTTTTATGTGATCTTAGAGAGATCAAACTATTTATGTATTCTTGGCTAGTATTTTGCCATAAACTTTTTTATTTACAGAAAGTTACTCCTGGTGTTGTGACATGCTGCTCACTAATGTCTGTTACCTGAAAATTAAAAAAACTAACCAAAACTGTTTACAAAAATAGTCTGTGCCACAGAGTTGAGATCAAAGCCATTTATTAAGCCTGAGAAGGTTCCCCTAGTCTGAATACTTTAATCAGATTAATATTAATATAGACATTTTAGATCACCTTTTATACAGGTGATATGCAATTTGACGTAAGTAATGGCAGTGCATTCCAGAAATAGAGATATGCCAATTTTGCAAAGTGCTTCCCATATTGTATTAATGAGATGATATATTGAGCCTGTTATTTGATATTACAAATGTTTTCAATACTTTCTAACTCCAGATCAAAAGTCCAATAAAAATATGTCCAGCTCTGAACACCAAGTAAGTAGGTCTAGTATAAGTAAGTAGGTCTAATATAAAAACAGATACATTAATTCCACTGAGTGTTCACTTTTGGCTGAATCTGTAGATGCAATTAAAATATTGGAATGAAAATCCAGGTCTTCATTGCATTGCATTACTGCCTCTCTCAATGGAGGTTATTTTCTTTGCATAAAACAATTAAACTCTCCAAAATAAAAGTTAATGCTAGGGTTACAACAAACACACTAGTCAAAACTAGAAGCTCAGCAAAGCATGTTATGTCAGAAAGGATAGATAAAAAATTAATGGATTTTGATAGGCTTACAATTTTAACAGAATAATGTTACTAAAGCTTTTAATGAAATATCTTTTAAAGATTGAATAAAAGATAAGTGGATAAAATAAAATTAAATGAAACTTCCAGGCTTCACATATTAATCTCTGTTACTATGAGAGACTGTTTTGTTAAAATGCTTTCAGCATGTTCCATTCTTTAAAATTATTTTGAAAAACATTACTTCAATAATTAGTGCATGAATGATGTATTGAAAATAAATGATAAAAAGGACACATTTACTTAAGATTTAAATTAAAGTCTGTTGCTGTTGAGACGGTCACGACACATACACACATACACCCATACACCAACCGCTCTGAGCAAAAAGCTTTTCTTTAATACTACGTAGCTTCTTTTATAGCATCTCTTAGTAGTCGCGTTGCATGTTCACTGGCTATTGGCTAACTACAATACAATATTCCTGGTTGCCTATAACCATAATGGCACACATTCTTGCTACATATTAGCTAGTATCCGCCCTTCTGCAGGTGCTCATCCTCCTTCTGTTGTTGCGCTTCTTGCTTCTGTTGATGTTACAGTTCTCAAGGGTACAAAGCCAATTCTCACGGGTACAAAGTGATTGTGTCAAGGTTGAAATCTGTGAGGCTTTCAGAGCAGCTGTCGGTTTCCTCAAAATTAGCTGACAATTCTTTCAATTAGAGAGCATCTTTCATACTGATATTTTTGAGAGACACAACCTGTGAGATAAAAAACCCTGAAGACAGAAAGGCATTTCAGTTATTAGTCACCCTAGCGACTGACTAGGAAAATTTCAATATTAGAACTCTGATGTAGGAAATTTTAGTCAGAAAAGTCAACTCTGTATTTTAGTTTAATAGCATTTCAGGAAGCATAATGTCATTTCTGTTAGTTAATAAAGGATCTTGAACTGTGAGCAATATCTAGCATTTATATATGCTTGTAGACTTTGACTGAGATATTTTTAACGTTGAGAATCTAATTATTTTGGCCAAAAAGGTCAAATGCAATCTAAGAACAAATGTATGCTCTGCTTCTGTGATCTTTACAAGTACAATTATGGTTACATTTTGAAAAATAGCCTCCAAACACTGTTAAAATCAGTAGAGACAAAAAGACATATAAAATCTTATGTATTATGGGTGTCTTCTGAGAAATAATAGCTGTATTTATTCATAGATACACTTCTCATTTTCTGAGAGTTTTCTTGACATGACAGTCTGATTGATTCTGAGTGGGGTTGCTTGAAAATGTTCCAGTGAAACACTTTCAGGCAAATGTGTTAGTTTTGGGGCCTAAATGTTCCGTTTAAATAATCTAGTAGATTGGGTTTGTTTGGGTTTTGACAGCATGTGGGGGGAAGCAGCTTTTATGGCATTTGAAGAATCACAAGCACACTTGGGTTTTCAGCAGGTCTTCTCAAAGACCGCAAGCCAACTGTGTATCTGCCTCTCTCTCCACCGTAAAAAAAATTCTCTTCACTGAAAAATATATTCTTGCAGCTATTTCATTGCTGCTAAAGCAGCCAGAACATATTTCAATGAAGAACTGTAGGCTTCAAGATTGCCAGAAGCTCCAAATTTTGGTCCAGCCTAACTTTGGGAGGAGGGGGGAGGGGAAGCCAAATCTGAAAAAAAAGTAATTTAAAACTTTCAAAAAAACTTTAATTTGGTCCAAATTAAGCAATTTTTTGTGTGTGGTTTTTTTTTGCATTTTATGGATTAAGAGGATAGAAACCTGTCCCAAAGTCTGTCATCATCATCATCATCAACGGCGAGGCTTTAACTGACATCACTAAATTTTGTGGTAGTCTCGCAAAATTCTCCCCTGAAAATATTCCCTTGAAATAGGAATATCTTTATGTTCTAAAGAAAAGCCACTCAGTTTTCAATAAAAAATCACTTCTCATTGGTTCAGTATGTATATCACAAACTTACTGAAATAAAAATATCACCTTTGATAGATACATGCGGTAGAATTAGATGTAAAAAAGGAAGTTTTTTTCCTTATGTACACAGTATTCTCCTCTAGTTTACCGCTGTAAGGACTATATATATACTTGCTCTCTTTCAGTCTGAACTTACTCAGTCTTGGATACAGGTAAGCATCCCAATGAGGGGAATTGATATAGATCCTATGGCTGTTACCACTCTGGAGGTTTGTGGATCATTGGCCTACTCTAACAATGTCTTTAATTCATTCATATACGAAGGTGGCAAGAAGAACTGGCCACAAATTCTCACATACAGAGGAAGTGCAAAATATCATTTTACGTACAACAGATGGCTAAAGAAAAGCAGCCCATTGCACATATACATGACACTAGGAATCTTTCTGTCCCCTTTTTTTAAAATAAGGTTAAGAAAAAAATAACATGTCAGATTCTTTCCTAAAATGCTATCTGGCTTAGTATATTGCAAGGACAGTAAGGCAAAATGCCCAAAAGTTAAATTCTCGGCTTGTTTTCTTTATAATCATGTGGGTTGTTTTTCCACGAAATCAAAAATTCTGCTTAAGTGGTTTCCAACAATTTCACTTCTGTGTGTATTCATGTTGTGCCCAGAGTTCAGGGACTCAAGGTATCCCTGAAACTAGCACTCAAGCAGAAATCATCTCTCACACTAATTTACTCTGTACATGTCACTTCCTGCTGTCCTCTTTCTTTTCTTGGCTTGAGAAACCTATAACATATTAGCTTTGGCAATTGCTCAGGAACCATAAGCAAAGCATCTATTCCAAGCCTGTCCCTTGGTATTTGAAATTTACATGTCATTCCCAATCTTTCCATTACTGCTCAGAATGCTCGTCAAAATAGGAGTAATGTGTAAATCATCAAAATCAAAGATGTGCCCAAAGCACCATCAAACATTTTTATTTTTCCCTGATTTTTAGGGTTGATACATTTTAAGATAACAGCTTTAATTGGGTCCTCAGAACTAAGCACCTCTCCAAAAACAACTAGGACTAGGAGTCTCACATTAGGTATAGAACTTGTCTAGGGTAGAGGACTCCTGATTTTGTAAGCATAAAAGGCTGTTTGGGTGCAAACACTGTAGAATGTACTACACTCCTTGATAGTTTTATCTAAAAAAAATTTAGAAAGAAGATAAAAACCAAGACACTGATAGTGGAGACTGGATGTTCAGAGCAGATGACCTATAGAGGTCACCTTTAATATTAAGTGTTCAGTAACTTACTATTGATATGTATAGGATTTACCAGTGGATGTTTCTAAGTGCTGTCTCTAACCCTATTAATTTTATGCCAGAGGAGTGGGTCACAAAGATAAAGTAGAGACATGTACAAAGTAAAGATGTGTACAAGAGCATCTTTCCTATTACATCAAGTGGCAAATGGAGAGGCCCTCCCAGTTGTAAGCTCATAAGATATGTCACATTCTATAATTAAAAAATTACTTTAAAAAAATTTCCAGTTGTCAGCTAGATGTAAGTGTTTATGAATTTCTAAATACCTCCCACTGCTCACACTATTATACATTTGGGCTTTATTCCCATCAAAAAAGCATAAGCAAGTCATCCACATTTTGAAAGAGCGTTTTATACTGTTACAGTGCAAAAACCTGGATATGACTGAAATATGTGAAGCAGGTCTTAATGATCAAGATAAAAGATAAAGGTTTCCAATGACCAAAGGTAAATTGTTCATGTATATTTTTATCTGTAGAAATTATGTTTTCATCGCTAACTTTTGATATTTTAGCAATTTTATTTTCCATTAATTCAATATCTATGCCTCTAACTGCAACTTATTGTTAATTAAAATCTCAGTGAAAGACGTTATGCAGGCAAGATTTCATCAGGCCTAAGACAAACTCCTGAGTTACATTGGCTCACTTAAAGGTTGTAATTGTCCAAGTTTTCTGATTTGATTGAATCTGTTGAGTTAGTTGTGTGTTTCTACTTCTGTCTTGCACAGCAGAATTGCTTTTCTTTAAACTTAGGGTCATGACCCTGTGCATTAACTGGAATGGCTGATGTCTGCACATCGTGCTTCAGCTGGTGTGATAGGCTTGTACGTTTAACATTCTGGTTCTACTACTCTGTACAGTCACTCCTCTGCCTGTTACACTGGTCATAATGATATTCTTGGGAGTTACAGCAGAAAAGGGACAAAAATGCGTGAGGGTTTTTCAAAGATCTTGTGACACCCTTGATTCTGTTTCATATGTATAATTATCAGCAAAATGTTGCATGAACACAACACATGAGAATGAAATGTTGGCAATAAACAAGAACAGTTTAGGATGATCAGACCGTTTATACAGTTTTCTCCTGGTCCTGTGTGCAGGTCTGCTTCAAGAGGGAAACGAGGCAGGAAACAAAGTTCATCTGTGCACAGGCTGTGCCTCCACTATCAGAATGCAGCCCCATAGGGCCTGAGCATTGCCAGCAGAGCTGGGGGCTGGCAATAGCATTTAATGACAGCCCCAGAAAGGGTGAAGGGATGAATCAAGTCCATCATCTCTCCAGGGTCCAAACTGAGAACTCAAGGAGCAGGAGCTGAAGACAGGGTTGTAGCTGATGCGAGGTGGATCAGCCTCCGGACTGGAGGCAGCGATGCCTCCACTCAGAGCTGAGCTGAAATGAGGCTCCTGGCACCATGAGCAGGGGTGGGAGCGCTTAGAGAAATTAAGGCCTCTCTGTTCACTCAAGGTCCTGGGAAATATCTGCCCCTGTTTCTTGTGTCTAGAAAGGTTTTGTATTCTGCAAATCTGTATTCTTTTCTGTTTACACAAGCAGCAATTACAGAAGACTATTCTTGGCTTCTCTTAGGGTTTACATTTAAACACACAGGAAAAGATTTTACACCCAAGCTATAGCCGCAAGCATTACTACAGGGTCCCTTGGCAATTGTTTGGGCAAGATTATTTCTTAATTATCTTGGTAGGTTGTTGAAAGGCTGTCTTTCTCCTCTGTTTGTGCTGTTTCAGCAATAGCTGTTCAACAGGTTGATAAAGCTTCCTGTGTCCTGTTTACCTTTGACTCAGTCTAAGATGAAAAAAGTAGTGTTTTATATAAAGAAAAAAGGTATAAAACTTCCCAAGATTCAAGTAGACTATAGTTTATAAATTTATTCTCACAGTAATACCTGAAGGCCTCATTTTTTTATGAAAAGCGCATTTGTACATGCTCCTCTGTTGTTAGTCAAACTAAGAACTTTTTAATGATTACATTAAATGTCAAGAAGCGTATCAGCTATTGACTTATAGTAGTATTCTAAATTTGCTTTGAATACTTCAAATGCTTAACTAATTAGGCTATAGTAAATTATATATTAGTATATAAGCTACCTTTTATTCCGACACATTAACAAAGGAAGTACTTTTACTTTAAAAAAAGAGGGAATAATTTTTCACATTCCTTGTTGAAAAGGTTTTGCTAGCCAAAGACATTTCCCAAAATCTGTGAATTTCTCTTATCTTGAACGAATTACATTTGAATTGTAATGTGGGTTCCCATAATCATATGGTAATAACTTTGGGGAGACTTGTTTTTTTGTTTTGTTTTGTTTTTTTCTTGCTTGGTTGGTTTTTGTTGTGTTTGGTTGGTTTGGGGTTTTTTTGTGTCCCACTTTTACAAATGCAAAAAACCACATAAAACACAATGAATTTTTCATAAGACCCACTATGAATGTTTCATAGGACTCAAAATATAACATCCTCATTAGATATACACTGCAATATCCTACAGGAGTTCTTGAATGGTCACTAAAACTGCATCTCTTCAGAATGGTCTGTAGGACATAAGACCTGAATCTGCTAAAGGACATCAATATAAGAATTCAGTATACTCATCTACACCAAGGGTATGAGCCCTACCCATCTACATCAAGGGTAGTAGCCCAAGGACCTTTTAAAACCCATGGAAGTAAATCAATATTTTCAGACACAGCTATATTTGAGTTATTCTATGTGTCTGGCCTGAACACCTAGATCACAATTCATCTACTTAAAAGTAGTTCTCTAGGGCCAATTTAGACACCTGAAGAGCCTCCGAGTCATCTGCACAAGGGTGCATTACATAAAGACTTGTCTCTTTGTAGCAACAGCTGAAGACAGGATTGAGTGCCATATTGCATCTAAAATGGCTATTGAAAAATCTGCTTAGGTACCTGATATTTGCTTCCCTAGATTCCAAGCATGGAAATATTCAGGATCTCAAAAAGGGATTTCTTGTCCCGTCTCTTCCACTGATTTATATTTAAATAAGTAGTGGCTTCATTTTCAGTAGTCATGTGAATCTAACAAAGAGGAAGTGATAGGCATCTTGGCATTTAAAGTGTAACACACTAAAATCTAACATCTTTTTGTTTTCAAAGTGTAGATTTATGTTGGCTGTTATTATGCAATTAATCTTCTTAAAGGAGGATACAAATGAGTTCTTAATTCTGCCATTTCAAGTTAATCACTTTCTAGAATTAATGCGTCAGTTCTTTTCAGAAGTATTTTCCTTGGCCTTATATATTAGATGTTTTGCATCAGTGGCAGCAATCAATCTCAGATTCTGATTCTCTTGCAATTCTGTTATCCTTAATCAGCCTGGCTTCCACTCCACTGAAAAGGAGCTGTTCCTCTCTGCCTTTCTAAATCTATTACCTTTTGGGGAGCTAGTATCCACTTGATAAAATCACAGTCAGTTATACAAGGCTTCCATTAGGCCTCAGAGGAATGGTAAAATTGGTAAAACCTCTCTCACAGAAAAGCAATTTGAAGGCTTAGGTGTTCTTTCCTCTAAATAGCATTTAGCTCAGTTGAGAATATTAACTATTAGACTTGTTCTGGAGGGACAGTAAAAGAAGACTTTTAATCCCATTAAATAAGGATTTTAATGAAAAGTTGTTGAAGTAATGGCTTTAAATCTCTTCATAGTTCCTTCATATTTAGAATGAAAGCATGCTTACTTTAATTTTATTTATTGTGTTTCATGTCTCTACTGCTAGTTGTAGAGTTCCCATATAACTCAAATTGTAATTGATACTGTATAAAAATAAGTACTAATATTTACTTCTATATCTTCATTCAAAGTGAATCAACCAAAGTTCCAATAAAGTAATTTTAGTGTGGTAATTAGTTTTATGTAAGCCCAGTGAATGTTTGTCATTACCGGCAATAGTCACAGGCTTTCTAAGGCCATTTGGGCTCCTGAGTGCAGGCTCTCAGGACTCCTCTGGGCTTGACCTGGTTTTACCTCACTTTAACTGCTGTCCTTCTGCCAAATGCCTATCACCCAGCCTGTTTCAGCTAAAACCCTGTGAATATCTTACAGTGAAGGTCTGACAAAACTCAGACAAGATGACTGCAAAGCGAACAGTATCTATCCTTTTGCTTCCTCTGAGACTGAGGGAAGTTATTCCAGGCTTTGAGGGTAACAGACGTGTAGGAAGCAGCCTGTGTGAAGGAAATGTGTAGAGGAAAATCCAGGCAGAGCCCAAGAATGTTGTGGAAGGAAGCTTCTACATCACATTCCTCCCAGAGAGAGGAGGAAGAAGTCTCCAACAGCAGCTCCCGGCAAAGACCTGTGTTCACTTTTCCCAAAATTTTTCTCAAGTAATTAGATTTGGAGTGAAATATACTGACGCTGGAGTAGGACTGGCTTACTAATGCTCATAAATTACCCAAACCATGTAAAGTTTGGGTATACTGGTGGAGTTGATCTTAGCTTTTCAGCTCTCATTGCTGAACATGGTTCTGTCACTGCAGGCAGTTTTTGGTTATTTGTCAGATTTAGTGATCCGTCAACATTTCATGACAATTATATTTTTGTAATGTTGGCTTTGTACATTAATAATTTTCAACACTACTTTGTGAACTAGAAACAAAATTAGCTTTTTAACCAAATTTAATTTGGTTAATCATGATTCCTCAACCATCAGTTTCCTTTTCATTCTCAGTCTTGTCTTCAGTCTTTGTTATAGAGAAATCCTCTTCCTACAAGGTCACAAACTTAGTTTTCACAATGCCTTGATATTCTTGTTCCTTTTATAGTTATATTTTGTTATGGACAAATTACCAAATAATCAAAGACAGATACTAAAACTCTCAAATAAGTGCAAGATTTTGTGATTTTAATTAATTTTGACAGTTACTATAAGATTATTATTTTCTTTCCTCACTTTGTCTTAAAATATCTGAGTTATGAAGCAATACTCTTTTAATATGTGACTAATATATCTGTTTATACATTTAAAGATTTGTTGTCTCCAAACATCAACCAGTAAATGCAATACTTTCTAGAAGGATAAAAATACACCTTGAAGAAACCCAGAGATATAGTTAAGAAATAAGTAGGTCAAAGATTATCAGGATAATAAAGGATGTCAGAGGCATGTGCGCTCTCTCTCTCTCAGAGTTTCACCCATCTTGTAAACTGTCTGCGTAATTTGTATGAAGCTTATACTAAAATCTTGCCTGCTTTTATTAAGACATCAGTAAATTTTTTGTAGAAGAAAAACAGCTGTTTTCTATGAAACTATAAAAATAAAACTCTATAACTTCTGATATCCACATCAAAAGCTGTCAAGATATTAAATTTCAAGCAGCACTCCACATTGTTTATTAAACTGATAGTTTCATGACAAGCATAAAACCAGAAAATATGTAAAATAAAGGGTGGCCTCAGCTATTTGCAAACTACAAAAGCAAGAACAAAAGCTCTACAAAAAGCACCTTTCCTATAAATACAAAACCTCTCCATTTGTGGGGTTTCTCCCCAGTCATGTGGGTAGAATGAGGGCTCCTTTGGGGTCACCTGACCCTGTGATAAGATGCAATTAGTGAGAGATGCCTCTGCTGAAATTAGATGCAAACAAGACCATATGCTCAAGTCAATTATACTGATTTTATCTAACAATAAAGGTGAGGTAAAGAGAAAGAAATAGAAAATGGGGTGGGAGGGGAGAGAGAGAGAGAGAGAGAGAGAGAGAGAGAGAAGAGAGAGAAGAGAGAGAGAGAGAGAGAGAGAGAGAGATCAAGCAGAAGATAGTCACCATCCATAGATTCAGTGAAATCTCTTTGGTTCTTCTTCACTCTGGACTCCTCAGTGATGGGGGTCCCAAGGTTCTTCAAAACTTTTCAGTATTTACTCCCTTTGGCAAGAAAAGGATGCTAAACAGTTCTCTTATTCTACTGGTTACATGATTCTCTTGCTTCTGACACTAATTAGTTCCATACCCAGTCTTTCTCCTGAGTCAGTGTGTTTCTTAGGTCAGTGGACCATAAGTTGGTTGCTATCTCCCCTTGCTGGAATTACCTTTTACCCAGTCCAAGCTATTTTCAGCAGAGTTGCTGAGTTGGCTTTCCTTGTGACCCATAAATTCTGCATTCTTTATGTCCATTGTCAGTGACCCATTCTTCTCACCCAGCTTTGTTAACCTCCCCCTAGGTCTGAGATAACACTCGGGCAATAGTACCACCTTTTTCTTATCTCAAGTTCCCAGTTGGGTCTTTCAGAGATTTATTTTTATCCCACATAAAAAGGTTTTATTCAGGGTGAGGGGGTTATTAGGGAAAGAATTTTATTCGAAGACAAGTGCAACTGTATGGTACTTTCACCTGACAGCTTTGTCATTTTCCAGCTTGCAGCTACATGGAAGGTAAAGTACAATAGAAGTAAATGTGCCTACTTTGCTTTTCAAGGGAAATTCCTTGAGAAAATATCCACCCCTGGGGGACAGCTTCCAATTGTAAATGTCTTTCTTTCCTCTTGTGAATGTCATCCCAACACAAGCATATTTCTGATGCCTATTATCTTACATAAACGAGAAGTATGAGTAAGAATAAGCGATATGTTACTGTGAAAATATTTTTCATATGTCTTTTCCTTGTAAGATTTAAATAGAGACATTTGGCTGCTGAATACTGTGTAATTATTGTTGTTTGGTTTGCCTTTTATTGTGAGTGAAAAGCTCTTCTTTTCTACTTTCTAAGCTGTATAATGTACAGTGTTGTTTATTTATTTAATTAGGTCTCCATTTAATAATTGTTTTCATAACATTTTTGTGTTTGCTACAACTAACTATCACTTAGTCAAAAAGCTAGAAAAATACAATTATTTATAATTTATCGTCAGTCTGTTTAGATTCACATTAGTACCAGTAAACTACCTCTTTATGGCCTAAAAGAAGTTTATCTCTAAATACTAAATGCTAAGTTACAGCTTCCTGGTTCTTCTGTATCTTTCAGACATCACTCCATAAAGACCTTCTAACTAAAATAGTTAATAGTTTGCATCTGGATCATGAACCCCCACCTAGCAATGAAGATTAAGAAAGGGGATTTGAGAGGAAACGTGAAAGAAGTGTCTGAGCTAATATCTTACATGTCTTAACATTTCATTACTTTGAAAATAAAAGTGATATAAAGTAGATATACAGCTGGTCAAATTCCGAGTGTCTTTGATTGTCTGTTAGGTTTGAAGACACTTACTGACGTATACCTGTAAAAAAAACAAAACAAAGATAAATGCCATTATTTTCTAAACATTCAAGTTTGAAATCAAACTTATTTGATTTCTAGATTTTTTGAACACTGAGATTGTAAGAGAAAAATACCCAGAAATGAAATATTTTTACTCATTTTTATAGTAGTAGGGAAATATTCCACACAGAATCATAGAATGAATGAGGTTGGCAGGATCTCCTGAAGATCGTCTAGTCCATCTCCCTGCTCAAAGCAAGATCAGCTAGAGCAGACTGCTGAGGGCTGTGTCCAGCTGGGTTATGAGTAGTTCCCAGTATGGAGATACACAGCCTGTCATTACCAGGGCCACCTGGCTCAGAGTTTGATCACCCTCAGAGCAGAAACACTTATTCTGTTTAAACAGAATTTCCTGTTTCAGTTTGTGCCCATTGCCTCCTCTCCGTTCACTGTGCATGACTGGTATGGCTCCATCTTCTTTAGTTTATCCTATTGGGTATTTATACACATTGACAAGATCCCTCTGAGCCTCCTGTTTTCTTCTCTCAGCCTTTCCTTGCGTGGCAGCCTCTCTGCTTTCACAATGATCTTGTGGCCCTTCACTGGACTCATTACAGTGTGCCCTTGTCTCTCTTGCACTGTTTGTTTACACAGTCTCAAGTACCTAATACTGTAAGAATCCTTTGTTTTCCTAATGCTAAGAAAATTCGGTTGCCTGTGCTTCTCCTCCTGAGGTCCTGTACATACCATTTTCCTTCTATTACTGCTATTGTAAGTGACCTCTGAAGAGTAAGACTTTAATGTCGAAAAAAGGCAATGATTTTCCATGCAACTTGTCCCTCTCAGTCACCCAAATTATTTTTGCAGTCAAAATAGTAAAATTTACTTTTGCAACAGTAACTTCACCCTTCTCTGGCATCCAGCATTTCACACACTGAACTAGGGCAAGAAGATACTACACACTGCATCCTTTGTTTGGATTCTCATCTTCGGCCAAAAAAATCCATTTTCTTGTCTTAATTTTTCCCCTCTTTGAACCAATATTTTTGAGAGAAAAAAAAATCACTTAATTTTGTTGACAAAAGAAGATGTTTCATTTCAATATTTTTCTACATTATGTTTTTCAGAAAGTCTAATATTTAAAAGCTGTTTTTAATTTCCCAAAACGGTCCTGTGGTGTATGCTTGCAGTAATTTTGAGATTTTGAGTCGTTTTAGACTTTTTCACATTGAATCTTCACTGTTTCATATTAACCTGCCAAATTTAACAATGATGAAAAAGAGCTCAATGGACTTCATTGTACAACAGGACATTTTTGTTTTAGTGTTACAAACACACCATTTGCTAACATGAATTTGCAATCTAAAAAATATTTGTTTTGCTCCTCAGATGTGGAAACATCAGATTTCTGTGGTGTCTCCATGAGTTAGAGTTTTGGTTTCTTGCATTATAACTAGATTCCTCAGTGCCTATTATGATTTATTACACTGCGAGGTGCTGAAAGTTGAATCATGAAATCTGAAGTCTGGATTCAGACCAAAAACACCACAGGCATATACTTTGCACTGGGGATGCTATGAAAATAGGCCGTTCTGTTGCCAAACATATATTAAGAAGCCCCCCCAAAATGTTAACTGTCATAATTTCAGACTCCAAAGGTTAAGAACTTCCATGCTAACTATCCAGAGATGTTTTATTTGGAGCCTGCTTATTTTACATAGTGCTTTGGTGCTCTTACCCTCTGTTGCTTTATTCTGATGTATTTCCATTGTGTAAAATTCTAACAATTGAACTGTAATTCAATTGTTAAAACAACAATTTATAGACAACCAGAGTAAAATAGTAAATGGCTAAAACAGTTATATTGGCTTTTTTTGTTTTAAAGTATTTTAACTCTTTGAAGAATAAGAAGTAAATTAGTTCTTGCATATAAGTAAATTTAGGTTAAGGAAAGTACAAATGTATTTGGAAATTCCTCACTAACAATTATCTACTGCCTTCATGTAGGTCTATGTCAGAACCACAAAGTCTTATTTTTGATACACCCAGAATAATGTACCATTCATTACTTAGTACAAATACACCACACTATATAATTTATATGGATAATACATTAACATTTCAGCTTGCATGCTTAGACATTTTGAAAAACAACATATGTTAAAATTTGAAAAAATAATTACTTTTCTCACACGAGACAATTTAACACTGTTGAAAACTCTGTACAGTGTTTATTGAATTATGAATTATTTGATTAGCCAATGCAAAACACATCACAGAGTGAGAATTATCTGCCAGACTTTCTAACTAAGAAAGCATTCCAAATACTAATGTACATCAAGCACTGGATTACATTATTTATGTAGGTGAAAAAACAGAAAGTTGTGTTAATTATCCAAATTATCCTGTTCTAGCTTTACTGAAATGCACAAGTAAGATTTACAGCATTGTTGTAATTTTATGTTGTAGGAACTCGATTAATTTTGTTGTCCTTAAATCCACAACACGTGGTGCTCTTACGAGGGTAAGAGCACCAAACAGAAACACAAGTATTGTTATTCACATGAACTAGAGTAACATCATAAAAATTCAGGGTTTGAAGATGTTAATAGCACTTGTGATAGTACTTAAGAATCTAGCCACTTTTAAGAATGAAGAAGGGAAATCCAGTCAGTAATTTTAAAGTAAAATAATTTCATAAAAAGAATATTAATAGATAAAGTCCTCCCTACTTTTCTGATATAATTTTACAGACTTCTTTAATAATGTTTTAAAATTTTATTTCTCACAATCACTATTAAGTTTATTGGATCTAAAGCAGAAGTGGCTTTATTTCCCCTTTTGAAATTTGCCACTAATGAAATAGAATACATTTTTTAAAGTTCAGCGTATTTTAAGTGATTACTCTGCATGATAAAATTAAATATTGTAGAAAAAATTCCACAAGATGTGCAGAAAACTCTTGAGATTGTGGAGAGATGGGTGTATGGTGTAGAAAGGAACTGAAGAAATAATCTTTTGGCACAGTTCCCATTTTAAGAAAAAAAAAACCAAAACCAAAACCAACCCAACACAGAAATACAAAACCTCTCACCACTACTGTCAGTAGTAAAAGATATTTTTCACTTAGAGAAAAAATACACGTGTGAATGTATGTATGTGCTGGGGGATGTTTGTGTCTCCATTCAGTATTTCCCATATGTTTGTTTTACAGAGACATTTATCTTTTAGGGTAGAAAGGATGTTTTGGGGAAAAAATATTTTGAATGTTTAGGAAAGAAACATTAACTGGAACAACAAAAATATGAGAATCTTTGCATATACAGTGAAATATTCACATATATTCTTTACTGAAAATTAGATTCTGAGTGGTTGGCAGCTGCAGGTTTTTTGCTTTTCCAAGACAAATGCATTGTTTATTGAAACAGCTTTGTGAACCCTGCATCTTTTCTGTATAGTTGGTCTCATGGAAGATTCTAACATCTAGAGTAGTGGATTGTTGGTAAGGACCTAGTGGCTGTATTTGTACTAATAAATTAAATACTGACTAGAAATGTTGTCTAGCACTGGAATATGATGATCTGTAGTTTTAAATTAATAGCATGGTCCTTAGCAGACTTCTGGCCCCTGTCAGCCATTATTCTCCCAGCAGCTGCCAAGTACAGCTACATTGCAAAGGTCATTCTCAGCAGGCAGCTTGAATGGACTCACACCTTTGTAAAGGCCGGGATAGTTTATCAGTACAATGATGGCCTACTCCCAGCCAACTGGCCTGAAAACCAGTGAGCATTCCTGGGCACACCTGGTGCCTATTATTGTAGGCATGGAGTCATTGTCCAAGGTGAAATCTCTTCTGATCCTTTTGTCAATACTCTGTAGTGCACAAAATGTGTCTTCATCAGTTAAATACCATCATTGGTTTACTATGTGCGATACATCAGGACAAATAGGATTTTGATTTTGACCACTACATGCTGAGTTGTTTTCAGAGACTCTTATCTTGTTAAACATATTAATTTGGTAAAGCCTTCTCTCTGTTTGGAATAATTGGCTTTTTTGCCTCTGTACACAGCATCTACTTAAAAAGCAAATTGAAATTCTAGTTGCTAAAGCTATAAAATCATTGAAGAAAAAATGCAGAAAATATCTATATATGGGGAAATCTGGACAAAAGCTTGGTTCTGTTCTCTATACTGTCCGTCACAGGTTTACAGGACTCAATACACAATCTTATTAGGCAATTATGCTTTTTTCTTAGCCAAAGATGTCTTTCAAGCTAACTGCCTGTTTGTTTCTGTTTACAGACTTTCGAAGTCAATAAGGAAGGTCCACTCTGCTTAAAAATTGTTAGGTCTTTTTTAGTTTTTTGGGCTTTTTTATTGTTAGTTTTGAAAAGAAAAGAATGACATTAATTTACCCTTTCTGCTCCATCCCCTATAATACCATTTGAATTAATATATAATATTTTAAAAAATATGAGTTTGTTGGGATTTTTTTTGCTTTATAGGCAAGAAATCAGAGAGAAAAATCTGCATATATAACATTAGATATTTCACATTTAGTTCATCCAACAGAAATCTCAGCTGTTATGTAAATGAAAGCATTCATTAAAGGGAGCATATTGTAGAAGTTCTTGCTTTGCATATTTTGTCTCCCCTATTCTGCTTTTCCCTTGTTTTCTTCCTTAGCAGTATAGTTGTTATGCTCAGTATGCTTTCCAAGTAGAAAAAGAGCCTGCATCAATTCAACTGTCATTTTAACACGTCTCTCTCTCACAGATACAGATGAATTCTACCTATAGCTCTGAACTAAATGGGTCACAGAGGAGCATGGTCTAGGGAAATCACTTGCAGCCCAACAGCACATGGATTAGAGTATTCTTCAGGGTCAGTCAGCTCTGGGGTTGGGAGAAGTGCTTCCCTCTCCTCCACTGCCTTCCCCTGGTTTTGGCTTTATTTGGTTTTCTTGTTGGAAGTCTCCTTTTCCTACAGTTCTAGTAAAATATGCAATCCCTTCTGTGGTTGCCTCTTGGTGTATTACCTGTTGTTTTAGTACTGGTTGAGCTGCTGTGAAGATTATATGCTCTTTGGTCATTGTAGAAAGACACTTCCTCTTGAAGGAAGAAAGTAATCAGCAAAAAGTATCTAAAAACACCTGCAGCACCAAACCATTGTTAAGTCAAAAGGAACAAAGAAGGAAACATGAACAGCATCTATCAAGTAATACAGCAGCACAGCATGCCTTTTGAATTAGGGCTTATGTGCAGGTGCACTTGAAAAATATCTTTTTCAAGCACAAGCTGTTAAAGGATGGGAGTTCAGAGGCCACCTGTCCTTCTGTGGAAGTAAATCTTTTCAGACAACAGCTGAATCAACTGCCCTTAGAATTCATGTACCACAAGCTCATAAATCACATTCCTAGGAATCACCATGTTGTCACCACTGATGTTAGACTCAGTTCTCTAAAAAAAAATCACTGTGGCCATGTGTATGTATTCCATTAGCTGGATACAGTGATTATTTAAGGCTCTTCAAATTAAAAAAAAAGAAAAAAAGATTACATTATCAGGAATAGATGACATTATTAAAAGTCAAAATACACGTTATCCACTTTTCAGTATGTACCATATGTTTTATGACTGCAGAGCAATTCACTGCAAAGCTTTCTCCTGAACAGAATTTGTATTTTTTCCCATGTAATAACTGAAATTACTAACATCCAAAGACAATAGCAGTGTTAGATGCATTCTGACACTTTTCATGATGATTGTTTAAACAGAATTAGTCACAAAAAATAATGAATTTCAGAGTAGCTTAGTTAAAGTCAATTAAAAATCTACTTCATATTCTTATTCAGCTTTAAAGTTACTTAAAATGAATTTAACTCAATTCAATTCTAATGAGAATCTACAAGTATATATTGGTATTTACTTTGCTAAAATTTTGTTTGTAATAGGAGCCATAGAGGGGAATCTACTTGTGGCCAAGACCTTTACAATTAGCAGGATAGACTTGAGTGCAAGAAATTAGATTATATTAATTAATTAATGTTGTAAATGGGAAGGGGCTATACAGAGCTTTAAACCAGTTTCTGAAATATTGTTTCAGTACCATGATTATTTAGTTGGGACTAAAGGCTTCTTTTCCAGGTCCCTTCAGAAAGCCTTTAATAGTTATTAATATTTCAGGAATGGGTTTGTATATTTGCCCTTTTTTTCCCTTAGAATTTTTCTCTTTTCCAACTCTTTACCCCTTGAAAATGAACAAAAGCTCATGGAAGTGAGACAAAAAAATCTGCATTAAATAATATTTTATGAGAAAATTAAGAGCTAAATTAAAATACTAATATTAGAGTATAATTTATACATATTAAAGTTGATTATAACCTTGCTAAATCTACACCACCATCTGAGGTATTTTACAAAATAGAAACACCAGTACTCAGATATGGTTATATCTGAACAAGTAAATATTTATTAAGACAGTCATTATAGCCTGAGGGTTTATAATTTTTTTTCAGTTGTCATCTGAGTTAAACAAAATTTTACACTGTAGGGACCAAAGTCAGGTTTTTCTCAAGTAGCTTCAGGTGCTCTTTTACGGGATGTATACTGAGAGACCTTTCAGGTTGCCATCTTTTAAAAATGAGGGCCATTAATTGTTTCAAGCTGGACAAAAATTTCTAGGATTCTTTTTTCTCAATCTTGACCTGAAAACTTGCCTTTAAAAACATAACAAAACTCTCGAATGTGGAATAGATTATCTCCAGTGGCTATCTAGACGTGTATTACATACTCTTTACTATAATCTTAGGATGATGGAGCTCCAAGTATAATATATTCAAGTACCGTACATTATTCCTGATGAGGTTTCAAGAGAATTATTCTGAGCAGGGAATGTCATGCTTCACATGCATCTGCTCTAGGTTTGGAGTAAAAGCAAGAATGTCTCTTGGTTAGAATGTTAATGCATACATTTTTTTCTACTCAGTAAATGTGAGGACCCCTAATTACAGTATTCCTAATTCCTGTTCTAACAAGTGCAGGATCTCCACAGCCAAAAGCAGAAAACTGTTTCAGCACAGTACATACTTGGAATACACACCATTCCAGGACAGTGCAAACAAGCCTGCATCAGATTCAACACATGGAAGAACTGCAACCACTAATTGGATATCATTATAGAGGCTATATCCCGTCTGGATTTGGATACAGAGCCTTGAATCCAAAAAAAGCTGTCAGTCACGGAAATGCTTATACCAAGTCCCTGTGCTTAGAGTTATATAGGAGGCAACAGAAGGTGCTAACATTTTCTACTCACAGGAAATGTGGCCAGCAGCTAAAAATTTTGAACTTTTTAAAATGTAAAACCATTTTAAAGCTGATTAGGTTCAGCAATGAGCCTATCCATCACTATGTTTTGACAGAAATATACTGAAGTACTCTGCAGTAGGATAAGGATGTTCCGTCTGCCTGAGTTTAATCTCTTTGAACAGTTACCTGAAACAATACTTTGTGTTATCACAGTCACCACAGACATTTGAAAGAAAACCAAGACACCCAAACTATCAGTTCTGACTTCCCTTTTCCTGCCTCTTCCTCATGGCAAGTTGTATTTAACATGAGACATAAGTGCCGTGAAACTTGCAATTGATAGGCTGTGGCTCAGTGGCTTACTCGTGAATTAAGGTCAAAAGTTTGCAGCGTTACCAATTTCTAAGTGCTTCAGAACATGATTTTTGTCAGTGAGCAGCAGGGATGATAATATATAAAACTGAATTTTTGGTATAAGAATGCCATAATTCTGACCTGATGAAAAACTTTGGACTTTTTCTGAATTTCTGAGTAAAATAATCTCTATATTTTGTAGATGAACATAATCTCTACCACAAGTAGATGGAAAAATAGATTCCTAGCAGATTTACGTTTTTAAAGGACCTTCTGTGTTTTTAGTGGACAAATGAAGATGCACAGTGTGCTTTATGTTCAGCCTGACAAAGAAATGGACCACATTCCCTGTGAACCTTGCAGTTCATACATGTTTCTAATATGTATGAACATATGTACATGTACAAGAGAGGGAGCCTTGCTGACTACCACTGGTCTCTGCATGACATGGTCACTCCTGATCCTGGAGACACACTGTGATACCAGCTCCCAGGTTGAACCATAGCAGCAGAAGTAGAGATACGATCTATTACTCTGAACCTCTGAAAAAATGTGTTCTGGATCTTTACCTGTTGAAGTGCTCCTGTACTCAGTTTATTGATCATCCCACCCCTGACCTGTCCTTTTCTGTCGCACGTAACTCCTCCTGGGTTGAAGTAAGGCTGTTGGCATTAGGATTTCACTCTGTGTATACTTTGCACCACAAGCTACATCCATGTGCCTCAGCTGCCTGCAAGCTCTCCTAACAGATGATGCTAATATGTAGAGCCAATATGGCCTTTGTAAAGAGTTTAAGGAAAGCGACATCTTTTCCTAAGGACCATTTTTTGTGTTGACTGTCTTTTCATCCATTTTGTTCCCTAAAAATAATTTTAAAATATTTATAAAATTCAATATGTATTCTTAGAAAGTTGAACTGTCCTCTTGTTTTCGTTCTGTGCTGTTTTGCTCATTTTTTCTTCCTCTTGATGAAAAATATCCCCATTTTCTATAGAAATTCTTCTTTACTTTGGACCTTATTAGCCAAATTGCTACCAATATGTATGTGTAACATTCTTGTTCATGAAAGGCACAATATATCAGTACCAGAGTTGCATAGGAAAACACTTATATGATTATTACACACTTATAGTCAAAGTGCACTTTCAGTAAACCATTGCCATAAAAAATGAGTGAAACATGTTTTAGACCTGCTTAGATCCTTGTACTTCATCATTTTTTTCAGAATTTTTGATCAGTTTCACACAGTAAATAATTTTTATGCCTACAAAGATTCTTTTCTTTGCTATTAAGATTATACCAAACCACAAAACTTCAAGGGACTATCTCTTTGGATCTATATATAAATGTGTTTCCCATAACCAAATAATTTTGTATTGCACTCAGCAATTTTGTGGGACACTGATCACACATACCAAATCTATGGTTCATATTTCTTTGCTCTTGTCAAATATGAAACACTTGAGTGTGGTACAATAGTAAGTTATCTTTGATTGCAGAGAATGCAGTCTGCTCCAGCTGCTGAAGTGGAATGTCCTTGCTCAAGAAGCAATGTCTTGCCTGGAATGAGGTTTTGTAGGAGACAGCTATACATATCAAGGACTACAAATTCACAGCTCTTTGCTGAAAGAGGTCATGGACTTGGGAGGAAAAATAAATAACTAAACAGGTACATCTAGAGTTTGCATGGGTTTGCAACTTCGAATTTAGTCTGCTGCCTACTAAAAATATCTCATTCATTTGTTAATCAGTGGGATACTTCAGAGAGAGGGGAATCAGAAGAAAGATTTTAGAAGTCAATAGAAGAGAAGAATATAATACTCTACCTGTCTGTTTCCTGAACCTCTTGCACATGTTATTTCAGCAGTTATACTGTGAAGTTTCAACTCCTCACTGCACTATAGATTTGATTTTTCAGCAATTTGAAGGACTTTTTTTCCTACTCCCAGAGTAGTTGTCCACAGCATCTGTGCAAAGCTGACAGCACAGAAAGCAGGTTTTCATTACCTTAACAGCTGCTTAAAAGATCTCAAAGACATGACTTGGGCTGATGTGATATTTGGAAAAGAAATCGATCTTCATAAAAAAATTAAATAAATAAAGTATGGCACTCACCTGAGCCAGTACAGATGTTAGTAATAACATTAGCTTTATTCCAGATGAGAAAACATATTTGCTAAATGTTCTGCATGAGGCTGTTCTGAAAAAAAAAAAATAACTATATTCAATACTGAATGTGTAGTCAGTGAAATCTTTCCATCAGCTAATTTAAAAATTGCAATGTATAAAATTGAGGTAATCTGAGAATTTCATGTGCAGGAGGATATTCAGACAAATAATCAGAACAGGAACCAGAGAAACAAAATATGATATTCATGATAATGAGATCCTAAAAGTATACTTCAAGGTCATTAAAGGATGAAAATATGAAGAGTAAAAGTCTCTAAATAATACTAGTAGAGCTTTTCTGCAAGAGAAAATGGTCACTGTGGAAGAATGAATGAGAAGAAGAGAAAAATTAATTTTTTTTCCTGCATTTTCTTAATAGCTAATGAAGATATATTCACTCCTTTGAGACATTTGCTCTCCTTTTTGAGACATTTGTTCTTTTCTAGACAGTTACAGGTGCAGGCTGCTCTTTTTTTTTTTTCCTTTTTGGTATTCCTTTGTTGTCTCTGACCTCTTGCAAGAGAGAACACCTGACAGATTGGAGCTACTTCTTCAGAAACACTACTGAGCATTGATGTCTGTATGTGTGTCTGGTCCCTGGGTGCAATGCAGAACTGTATTTGTACTGTTGGATTGGGAGGTTCAAGCCCGCACTTGAACATAAATTCCCTCCTTCCATGTTCCGTCATGTTCTGCTTCTGATCTGCAAGAGGACTCAACTGAATATGGAAGCTGAACACTTGAGCACAGGAGGAGTACAGATGCTCAGGAACAGACAAGTCCCTGTCCAGGACTTGAAGACATCTGTATCACAGTATAGACACACGGAACAATTTTTGTCAAAGGGGTCCTATTATTCTTCTCCTGGTGGTGACATCTATCTCTAGAAGCCATTAGACAGAAATGACTTGTTTCATCAAATTATAGAGTTCTGACAGCAGTTGAGAGTCTCGGCACTTTTTGATATCCAATAAAAAACCCCAATTGATTATCTTTCTTCAAGCTTGCCTACACATAAATTAATCACAAAATTATTCAAAAGAAGATATTAATCAAATTTTTACAATGAAACAAATAAACAGTCCAATATGTTAGTTTCATGTCATTCCACTGAAAAGTTAATGAATATTTGTCTGTTGGGTTTTTTTTTAATCCAAATGTACCAAGTTTCTATTAGATATAAGAAAATAAACGATATCAGCTTTTAAGCATTCAGAGTTACTTGTCTGAAGGCAAATCTTTCTGTCAGAGCATGATTAATACAAGATTTGCTTATTTATTTTTTTCTTATTTAAACAAAACTGCAGTTCTAATCAAGTTAAAGACATCCAATGACAAAACTGTTTAAATGCTTTTCTTGAATTTACAATTTGCCTTGATGCAAGAGTATTCTTTCCTTTTTCTTCCTTTTCTTTCTGTTTTCCCTCCTCGTACTGAGTAAGCAGTTCTCTATTAACAATTCATTTGGCTTAGATATGAATCTTAATTAACATAAAAATTGCAAGCAGGCACTAAATCCCCGCTCAGGAATAGAAAAGAGTCCCAATGGCATAGGTTTTCTCAGCATCAATTTAATGAACTGCCACTATCTAAATAGACCAGATGACCAGGAGAGGATGTGTCTTTATTAGACATATTGCTCGAAATATGCCGTGTGAATAAAACAACTAAACATCATATTCTATCCTTCAGGAAGGATGTAAGCTTATACTAAAGAAGGAATGTAGAAAATGATCCATACTATAGTCTTTAACAAGAGCAAATGATAGAGAGAAAAGATTGTAATAAGATCTGTCTAATAATCCAGCCTAAACATTTTTTTTCTATTCTGTCTAGAGGCAACATTAAAACTTTCTATATTTTGTTTCAGTTCAATCCCAGATTCTGTACATAGTGAGCTGTATAATTAGCTTCAACAGGCAACAGTCTCATGGTTTCCACTTAACCTGGCAAGTGAAAGAAGCCAAGTTCAAATCAGGAGAAAGAGAAACTTAAAATACTGGCCTTCTGTGTAAGGGACTTAAGAATTTACATGTTGATGTCTTACTTACTTAAGAAATACAATAAACTAAAATAAATTCATCATAGATTTAAGATATTTCCCAGAACAAAACCAAAACCAACAAACCCAAAACAAACAAGCTGACCTCAGAATGTTTCCAGAAGAAGATTTGCTGTCTTGGAACTGACATTTTCTGATTAAAATGAAAGTATAGACTTGAGGAGGGACCATACCATCTACTTGAACTGCACATAGTATTACACTGTTTGTACTGTACAGAGCCCAAGTCATAAGTAAGGTTTCTTTGTGTTAGATACATAAGACAGTTTACCTGTACTTTCCTAAGCTAAAAGTTATTTAGATAACTGGATTCAATTTATCACAGAAAGAAAATAATAAATTCTAACTCTGTTATTACATTTATCGAAGTTGAATTATCACTCATAAAAGGCAGGTCACACTTTTATGTGCAGTCTGAATATCCACACCATTGTTTTTCTTTTTGATTTAGAGTAATAACACAGACATACACACCTAGCAAAATATATGCACTACTTTTAAAGCGTTGGTGTTTCCCATCCTTATTTAATCTTCCACTGCCACTTGTTTTGTAAAAGCTGCTAAAAAGCTTTTGCTGATATAAATTGTCCACTCATTTTTAGTACTTTGTTAAATGGACGAGATTGTACAACAGGACCCTGATGTGGAAAAACGTTTTCTCATCAGCTACAGTAGCTTCTGTGGGTAAAGCCTGAATTTTTTAGATTAGTATTATTGATTTTGGAGCATTTCCTTCAGTAAATTTCTTTCTTCAGAGATAGAATTTACCTGGGTAATTTCTTAAAGTTTATTAGGCAGAAAGTGAAAGGTTTTTGCTATCCTAATACTACTAAAACTGAATGTAAAGTTAAAATAATTTCATTTACCCCTAAGGAACACAAGACCTGTGGAGAAGAGTTCTCCGTTGACCACTTAACAAAAGGTTTACACCAAAACCTGTGGGGGCAATAGCCCCCGGCGGTATTGATAGCAGCAGTGACCTCTTAGCCTTGGTAAATGTTAAGCCTTGGGAAAGATAAGTATGCAGAGTAAGGTGTGAGCCGACACCCTGATAAAAAGGCGACTCCTTAAGCCTCACTCCTGTCTGCTAACATGTAACAGAATGCTGACCAAGGACATTGTATGCAAGACGCTGTGCTGCTGCGGAGGACAGGAGGTTATGAAACGGGTTTATTAATTGTTTGTACAACAGTATAAAAGGCATTGGTGCCTGGAATAAAGGGGCTTTGCTTGCACCCAGCTGAGTCTGTTTCTCAATCACCGACAAAAACCCTGTTACCACAGAGCAGGTACAGCTCTGAACACCAAATACATCCCAGTGAAATCATTGCAATGCTCTTTCATATTTTCTGATTCATAATCCATCTGCTTTGTAATAAAATAATGCTTACAATTTATTTGTTCAAAATTCTTTGCAAAACACTATTTAAATTCTACATAACTAACATTTATAGATATTTACCAACACACCTGTGTCTTGAGAACATATTGGTAAGAGCAATGCTTCTAAACTTCTACTTTTGATATTATTTTTGAGGAAGCAGTCTTACAAGCTGCCAGATGCAGTTACTGTCTGCATGCTTTTATAGAAAACATTTCTGTTTTTCAGAACTTCACATAAGATTAGAGTGAAGTCTCACTATAGTTTTGCATAGGGAAAGTAAATAATAAAACTTTTCCTGCAAAAATTAACACTTGACATGGTTTTCTGCAGTAAAACTTGCTATAATTATATATGTGCTATTGTTAATAAACTTTTCACTTGCTGATGGAGAAATTGTAATTATTTGTTTCCATTCCATGTCTCTAATGCAGGTGCTTATAAATGTGTATAAACTAAGCTTCTTGGTAACACAAATGTTGTCTTATATGAACCAGTCACTGACCATTGAAGCCCATGAAAATTGCATTGAATGTTTATTAGCTCATAATGTAGAGCTTATAAATAAATGTCTGCTTATCACAGTTGGATAAAGGTGAAATTTCAATATAAACTCTAAATTTTCAGGTGAGTAATTAGGTAAAGCTTTAAAGTTCTTCCTACATATTATCCTGATTTTTTGTGATCATATCTGTCAGCTGTGTGCCATGACTGAAGCTCATTTTACCTCTAAACTTCCAGGTCTCCAAGACAGACTCTTCTTTGCTGGTTTCTAATATTCTTTGTGAAGTTGGTGTTTATCCAGCTGAAACCAAAGTCCTGTTCTATGGTATGTCCCCTTTGTCTGAGACACCAATTCTAATTATTCTTTTATCATTAATATTTTAAATAAATTCCTATCTTAATTTAATTCTCTAATCTTCTCAACCCACTTGATTCAGTCAAGTTAGTAAAAAAAATTCCCTTATTTTCTTGAAATCTGGCCTTTTGAAGGCAAAAAACCTCAAAGTCCTACTTGCTTGAATTGGTAAGTTTAAAATTAGACTGATTCTTTGGTTACTCGGCTTAATAATTTTCAGTTGTTTTGTGTAACTGTCTTCTGTCTTCACAAAAATGAAATTACACTAGTGTCATTGCTCTTAGTCTTGATTTCATTGATGCCACTACTAGCAAAATAATCTAGGAATAACCTTTCTAAATTATTTAGCTATTTGTTTGTTTGCATTTGAGCTTGGGCAAAATATTCCTGGACAGTCAAGTGTTATTCTGTGGTCAGAGGCATTTGTAATAAATAATCAAATTTCCCTGTCAGAATCTGTAACATTGCCCCTTTTTTCTTTTTTTTTATTTCTAACTTTTCTACAATGATAAATTTCACAGGAAAAAGAAAAAAGAAGTAGAGCTGCTGAAATGAATTATGAATAACATTTTGTTTGTGGGGATGAAAACAGAGCTTTGTGAGATGCTCATTCTACTGCATATAAGGAGAATGAAAGACACCACAATAGAGTTCAAACTGATATTTGCAAGATTCTGACTGTAACAAAAGATAACACTGTGCCTCTCATTTCACAGGCTTCCAAAGGAAAATAATTTCAAATTAGAAAGCATGAACACTTCTGTGTTTTATCTCCACATTAGAGTTCTCTATATTCCTATTGAAAAGTGGACTCCTGGGGACTGCTTACTCTGGATACTGTCAACACTATATCAAAGGCTTGAGCTATAGAAACATGTTATCATCTTGTTGAGTCTGGCCTTTTTAAGCATATTCAATCTCTGTGATAGAATACAGAGCAAGATAAATGAATGCTTTCAGATGCTTCCTCTGTTAGAGACCTATTTTAAATTAATTTGTGATTATAAGAAAATTAGACTCCAAAAGCAAAAAAGGTCTTGTGTTCCAGGAAGAGAATGCAGCAGCAGCCTACTAAGCTACTTATAAAAGATACACCAAAACCGGTTTATTATACAACACGTTTCTTACTTTTAAGAGTAAGGTAGCGTGTACCTGTCTAGCTTTGAAATGAAAGTAATTAAGTATTGTAGCAGCCCATCACTTAATTTATTAATTTAAATTTAATGAGTTATATTTGTTTTAGACAAAAACATGTGAAACAAGACTGATAGTCTTTTTTTCATTCTTTGGCTAAGTATGACATGGTGTTATAGTTTTTAGCTGTGACTCCCTAGAAGCATAATACCAATTAACTGGAAGCCTTTCTCATGGTGAAAGCTTGATTCAGTCTCCAAACACAATCATTGCTGGCATTGTTCTTGCAGACTTTGCCAACAGTATCAAAAGATACATTAGTTCTAGTCTTTAGTTTTTCTGCTCCCCTGGGACCTCGGATGTCTCAAACACTTCTCATTTTTACTTAAAGTTAAATTAAATCCTTTCAGAGGAGGAAAGCTGTTTAGATAAATCCACCGAGTTACTTTATGCTGTTTTCTCATTTAGCTCACTTTTGAAGCAGTTTCCATAGTTGTGAGTTTTTAATCCAGTAAGACTGCTAAAAAGAACTGAATCTTACATTGTGTAAAGAAGTTGAAAACACATCTCACTCTGAGATTAACCTCCTGCTTTGCAAGTTTGAGAAGAATGCTTTAAAGGCAGAAAAGACAAAACAGTGAAGAGAAATCCAGAGGTGAGGAAAAGGTCAGGAGGTAAAAAAAAGAGGTATTCTGTTAAGATGTGGCAAGTTATGCACAGCAGTATTTCTCTTATATGAGAAATACTTGCATCCTATCTGTTCTCAAATAAGTACACAAGTATGTATACACAGAAACTTTAATAAATTTTTTATCATTTTAAATTTCTCTAATTCTGGATTGGTATGGGAAATTATCTCCCTGTCAGGTGTAATATTCCTGAGCCTTATAATTTTTTTTACATTCTGTTTAGAAAGAGTATAACAGAATACTCTGTACCCAAGCCCAAAGTCAACCAAAATCACTGAGGTCTACTGAACATTTAATTATTAATGCCAAAAAAAGTGCTTCAATGGGAGGCATTCATAAAGTTCATTCTAGAATCATGACAGCCAATGGAAAATGTAGGAGCTACAGGAACATGCAAAGGGCCAGAGATGTGGGTTCAAGTTATTTCTCTGCATATCTCCAGACAGCATCCTGAGCAGTCAATTACTGACTCCCCCACACTAGAACTTAACTCTTTTAAGTGAAAGTATAAACATGACAGCTGTGTTTCCAGATAAACATTCAATAATAATGGACTGATAATTTTCATTGAAAAGTAACAACTATCTGAATTTATTTCTTCTGGGAAGTGACCTGTAGGTTATTCACCTCCACTGATATCTGTATCATTCTGTAGTTTCAACTGGTTCTTGAAAAAGATATGACTAATAATATTTTGGTGACTTGAAACATTCGCTTTCAAATTCATAAGGAATGTTCTAAAGAACTGTTAAAACAATTCTATATTCTACACAACTGAAAAGGTATTTGGTTTTGTGTTGATTCTAAATGAAGGAAGATTCAGTCTATCATCACAGATAATACTAGTTTATGCCAGATCATAATCGATGTACCTTAAACTTGTCCTATGAAAAAAAAATATTGGTCTATTTCATAGGCTATGACAAAATGAAAACTGTGGCCATTAGACACTACAGTTATGAGAAGTTCATAGATTGCCTTTCCTAGCTATTTGTTGCTGTTCATTGCATGCAACAGCCAGTTTTATTGACCAAAATTAACACAATACATTTCAAAATAGATTACTTTAAAAATAAGAATTTTTTTCACTTTTTATTAGAATATTAGCTTAGCTTTTGCAGTGAGCATTAGTCTGTGTAATTTTTTTTTTTTCATAAATGAATTTAGGTCTAAAAGCTCAATTCAAACCTGAAAAACACCTTTAAAATAGCATAAGGGAATGTCAAGATATGCCTTTGTATTCTAAATCTCTTTTTAAATTAGTTTGAAAATATCCATCCTGTTTTATGTATTCATATATGTGATTAAACATGAAATTATGAAATTATACACAAGAAAATAAAAAATTAACAGTATGCAACTCAGTTACACAGGCTAGGTTCTCTGTTTTCCTTTAAAAAAATCACTGCAGTATATCTGATTAAGGATAAAAAAACCGTAGCTGAAGTTAAGAATTTTAGATGCTGCTTCAGTGAATCTAATGCAAGTAATCACATTGACAGGCATACACACAGGGAGCAGAGGAGGGAAAAATCTGTGTTTACAGTCTTATATTTCTGCGTATACGTAGGAGGAGTTAAAAATAAGAGTGCAACATGAAAACAAAGTACACTTTCAGATTTAAACAGGTTTTGGATTGTGGAAGACAGAAGTATCAAGCTGATCTGGATGAAAGGTGCAACAGCAACAAAATTGACTCCTAATAGCCAAAAAGAGGTGTCATCATAAGTGTCATCACTGAACAGTATTTCCTCTACAGCTGGATAACTACATCAGAGCATTAACCACAGACTATTCAAATCATCTTTATGTCATGACATTCTACAAATCTATCAACTATGTAAATAAGTCGGAAGTGTCTCATCATTTTAACCAATATTCCAGGTTAACAGATCATGTTCAAACTGTAAATACTTCATATGTACTCTAATGAAAGTTAATCAATACACTCAAAAATAAGACTTTCAGTCCATAAATTTGTCACTGATTATAAATGTCACTTGCAGGTTCTATAAAATATTTTAACAGAATTAAAATAACAGTCTGTGCCAACATCTCTCCCTTCCCACAGGCTTAGCTTCTGATCCATTTAATGATTTGTTTCAATTACATAGTAATACACTATGAAAGCCTAGCAATCCAAGCATCTTTGTAAAGCATATTTCATATTCCTTTTTACCTACAGATATGTCTTTAGCAGTAAGCTGTAATCTAAATATCTGAGGATAAAAAAAATTGAAATAACATCTAACTTTGCACTCATAACTCTGAAGTAACTTTGTGAACAGGACTAAACATTTTTTTACCCTTTGATCCAAGTTTCAGCTATCTAGTGCGCATATATGATTTCATTTTTAAGGAGAAGTAAGTGCTCTTTGTTACTGCACTGGAGTTTAGTTTCAATATAAACTACCACAAAGAGTTATCTTATCTAAATTTAAATTCCGACCTCAACCACATTTCAGGTCTAGTGAAGGAAAAGTTTCTTTCAATCACTTCATAGATGAGAAATTTGTCAGTTAGGAACATATTTTAAAAAGAAAGAGAAGCAAAGTTAATAGCAAGAAAATGCTATTTCTAGAATTCTACTTTATGCTTAAGGAAAAATATTTCCATATGTGAACCATTCTGTATCTTATTGAGCAGATTAAGCTATTTTTAAATGGCTCTTTTTAATTACATTTGATATTAAAACCTATTATGTTATTCAAAGTATCAGTGGCATGACTTTTTTTTGATGTGTTTAGTAAGATTTGGTGATGAAACTTGGAATTAGCTCTGAACAGAAATACTTAAGAACAGAAACTCCAAATCACTACAATCTACTTGTAATTCCTTCTTCATTTTCCGTGAGCAGGCAAATCATGGAATGCAACTAGGCTCAAGTCTGCTTTCAGGATACAAGCCTGAGGCAAGACGATATAATTGAGACATTATATATGAGATTGGAGAAAACTTATGCAAGAGAGTACCTCACTTTTGCACAGCATCATAGAGCCATAGCATCCTAAGCAATCACCTTTCTTGGTGTTAAGTTTTCATTATATGCATAACAACAGGATGAAAGAAGTCACTTTTCTTCAACTGCACCAGACAGGGAAAGTCTGTCTCACTGTTTTTCACAAACTTGGTAGTCATTCTTACAGCTTGTTTCTCAGATCCTCTAACCAGATTCTGTGACTGAAAGAAGTAGCAGTTTTTTGCACCCTTTTCCCCTTCCTCTAGTTTCAAGTATCATATGACAAAGGGCATGCTTCCTTTGACCATACCTTTTAATTTTGCATTTCTTCTACTATGCTTACTTCTAGATTTGCATTGCATAGATGGATGAAGTAGTTGTACAGTTTCAGCCCATGGGAAAGTTATTATATTCACAGTTTTCTTTTCTCACTTGTAATTGATTCCAGAGAGAAAACACACACATTAATACATATTATCTCATTTGCAGTACAGATGTCTGATCATGAAGGCATTCCCTATGTGAAACTCGCATCGAAGCCAGTCAGAGTTATGCCTACAAGTGGACAGCAGGTCAGAAGCAGACTTACATTCATATAATTTTTATGCATTGACAGAGTGTGTTTACTTTCTAATACATTATAAGGAGTGATGGGTAAACCAGAATGTTTCTCAACACTTGGAAAAACACCAAAAACTGTGGATGCTCTTTTGAACTCAATTCCAACTGTCTAAAGCCACTTGATTTTCCACAGACGGGCTGGAAGATTTACAAGATTAGATATTTCAGCACTTCTGCTTCCCATCCTAGCCAAGTGGAGACAGTTTAAATTGCAAAAGAAGGAGGCGGGGAAGAGGGAGAGTCGAGAACAAGACCATGGCAAGCGGTGAATATAAACTCGATTTTCAAATATTTGTCTGTTCTTAATGTGGGTATCCCAGTGACTCTGGCCCTGGATCATGTGACACTTTGTTTTCCCACTTATGTAACCTGTAGAACACTCATTTCTAACCTAGATTGTAGATTTAGATGCCAAACAATTTGGTCTGATACAGCAGGATGTCTGAGCGAGTGAACCCTAATGATGTTGTAATCATGACAAAAATGAGACCCAGTCTCAATTTCATTTTAGTTCCCCTGAGAGTAAAACAGAAGAATGTTGAAACTTTATTCACCTTTCTTATCAAGGATTATATTCTTCTAGATACTGGAAAATAATGTGGCTGCTGGAGGAAACTTTGTTGAATTTTTCATGGAACCCACTGTATCAGTCACCTTGAATATCTCATTTTCACATTCACATGTTAATCAACCTGAAGTTTAAATAAGCAAAACTGAGTTGTATCTGAATTCTGATATTTTAATACCCATTTTTCTTGATGACAGAACTATGCATCAGATGCCATGTGAAAGTAAATATTGCACTAGATAAGCACTTTCTTTCTAAATGATATTGTACTGTTTCTTGGACAGATGTTAGCAGAACCTTAATCTGAGGTTTATCCTAGCAGATACTGATGATTTTATTCAAAACACTTACGCAAGCAATCTGGCTGGCTGCTTTAAAGCTTCATTACAGACATAGAATTAGTTCATAGAACAGCAGATTTTTGCTCCAATGCCATCAATTAGAGTATTTCAATATAAAAAACTAAAACCCCACAATGCATACCCACTAATTAGTTCTTTTAATACCTAAGATCTTCTTATGCTAAATATTTCAGTGACACTTCTGTTAGCATTAAGAGATTTTTTTTAAAAATTATGCTTGTGTATTTAATTTATATATATTTAATTAAAAAATATATTTTTTCAGAAAAAGTATCCCAGCTGTCAGGGAGCAGCAGGCGTGAGGCTGCTCTCAGATGGAGATGAGCCAGGAATCATGATTATCTCAGTGCTCCAGGCTGGACAGTGATGCTCCCCTCAGGCTGCAGTCTCACGGTATCTGGTCAGGGGTGGTGGTATCAACAGATCCAAGTGACAAATCCAGACAAGACACGGAAATGAGTCAGCTCATCCAGGAAGACCAGTCAAAACTGGCAGGAGATTGGGCTAGAGGCAGGAACAGAGATAAGACTGCACATAAGCAGAGTCCAAGCCCCATCCAACAAGTCCAGCCATGAGGGCAGAACTGTAAATGGAGCCTCCAAATCCACGGGTCCCAAGTGAGGTTGTTGAGTGCACATATGGCCTTTTGGTGCCCTATGGGACCTAGCAGTTTACACTACAATGCACTGAAATAAGAAGTGGGTCCCATGTCTTTAAACCCGTGTGAAAAGTCTCTCAACGGTGTTACTTTTTCTAGGTGCGAGAAGGGATAATATCTGGGGCACTAGATATACTAGGCAGAAAGGGAAGCTAAGCACTTCAGAAAGGATGTTCTGTGACTCTGCCCAGTCCCCACTAACAAAAACTTGGTAAGTTTACTCATGCTGTCTCTCCAGTCATTTGACTCCACAGACTGGAGTCAAATGAATAGGCCAGGGCAGTTTCAACGAAGTTATACAGCCCCTGAACATAAAAACAGCTCCTTGTAGCCTAGGGGTGGGAGGCCATTTTCCCACCTAGAGCAGATAAAGCTGTCTCAGGCATATTCAGAGGAAAGAAGTAAAGATACAGGATAGAAATGAAGAATAACAAAGGGGAAAAAAAATCAAACACTAATAACTAAATATTTTTACATAATAAACTGATACAAGGTACAAGTACAAATCAAAGTAATAGTGTCTGAGTCCAAAACTTGCCTTAAAAACAATTCTATCAGTGAATTAAGAATTATTTCCTTGGATAAATAAATTAATTATCTTAAGATGAATTAATTTGGTGAGATGTTAAGACAGTATAAATTTCAGTTAAAACTTTTTCCACATAGATCTCTAGCTGCAATGTATACTGAACTGAATGATAGTTCAATGATGCTGAACTACCCAGCATCAGCTCATGCTACTGTTTTTCCCCACTGTGGGAGCCTTAGTAAGGTTTCTTTCTTTTATTTAGTTATCTAGCTGCCCAAGACTTGAAAGATTTTCTTTAAGTTAGAATTTGCCACCCACATGTGAACTGAAACCGGCAAAAGGGTTCACACTTTGCTGGATGCCCACTTTAAGAATAGCATGACTGCATAATCATTGTTTCCATAGAATAACAGATAAAATAGTCTAGTAAAAATGCCTGGCAAGTTCACTTAACTGTTAGCATAAATTTAGCAGTGGTTTGGGTTCATTTTTAGAGCCACATCTTCATGGGCCTGTTACTGTTTTGTTCCAGAAATTTGATAGTTGGCAGCTCAGATAAACTGTCTCTACTTAACAGATGTACCTCAAAACACTCCTATATCTCCAGTTTATAATGGATTAAATAATTTTGCTTATTTTATACATTTGTGTATATAAAACATCTCTATGTTTATAATCAGAAACATGGATAGATAGAAATTGATATTTTAGTTTAGAAACAGGAATATACTCTTTGAATGTTGCAAAATGATATGTTCTGTGCTGTATGTATTGAATACACTTTGAACATAAACTGACATAAACTAAGTTTATTATTACCTTCCATCTTTGTGGCTGAGTCACTTCCCTTAGTTTCTTCTACCAGCTCAGTCACATAACATTTCAGCTTCAGGAAGAACAAAATCGATCAATTAGTGTCTTATGATGCAATGAAGACCCAAAATACTGAAGTATTTGATTCAGTCAATATAATTCACTGTCTTATTTGAAACAGCGAGAATCATGCAGACTGAAAGGATCCTAAAAGAAAAATTTACATGATAAAGCAAAAATTTTGGAAATTGCAGGATTTATTTCAGCCAACACTGTAATCTTTTATTATCGCATTAAGTCTTTTCATCTAAATGGAATTTTGGCCAATTTGTCATTAAAGATTTTAGGGTAAAGACAAGACTTGTTTTGATTCACTCAAACACTCAGTCAGTTTTAGTTAGATTCTAATTCCTGTTAGTAATTACTACAGTACTTGAAAATAGAATAAATTTGGGAGTGAATGGAAATAAGTAATGGAATACTGAAAAAAGCTTCTGCTTGATAAAGATAGGCAAATTAATTTTAAATTTTTGACCCACTTGAAAATTCTGGTCTTGAAATGTCAGCTCAGGCTTGAGTGATTGGGCTTGTGGTTTTCTAGGGAAAGAATGAGATAAAGGGAGAAAAGACAGATAAAATGCTAGGGAAAAGTATATACTGGGACCTGGAAAAAAGATAGTAGGCACAGTAAAATAATGATATGGATGCGTTTTAGAGGTTTTTAAAAGAAAAAATTCTGCACAGAATAGTATTTGTAGTGAAAGCATTAAATTCCTCCTAAACTGAGATTGAAGGTAGTACATTTACATGCTCATACCTTTCCTCCAACTAAATCAAACCACCTTCCCACACATTGTTGAAGACAGCATATGGGAGATGTATTTAAAACTAGTTTCACACAAAGCAGCATCCTTCATTGTATAAATCTTTTCAATTTTGAGTAATGATTTCTAAGTAAATACTTTTGTAAAACTTATTCTCCTTTCATACTTTTTTTTTCTTTGGTGTTCACATCTTGGCATTTATTTTCCTAATTAAAAAAGAAATTGTACTGTTGTGGTCTAAGCAGCTTGTGCACTGACTTTTTTCTTAGTGGAAATTTCTATTTTTGAATCTAGCCAATACAAAAAGCAGTGGCATTCTTTACAAAAAATAAGAAAATAGAAGGCCAGAAAGGAAAAAAAGGTCAACAGATTTTTTCTGTTAGATTGGGTTCCTAGTTTACGCTCAGATGTAGAGGAATTTAAATCAGGTTCAAGTAAAAACCTAACACCTAGGATAAGTTTCACTATTATACAAAGAGTCCTAATACTTTGTAACATTACCAAAGATCTAAGAAGCAATTTAACATTCAAGACATTTAACTTTTGACCTATTACTTTTCGTTTTGCTGCTGCAATCAGTTAAGTGTCCCAGATTCTTATATCGAATAAATAAGTGCAAGTCTGAAGTTTCTCAGATATGCTTCAGAGCCTGTTATGGGCTTTTAACTGCAGTACTCAGTTTTAACATTTCTTTTATTTCAAAAGAAGGTCTCAATTTTTCTTTGATACCTTTCATACAAGGTCAAGGGAGCTTGATTGAATACAGGTCATTATAACTTCTAAACTGCTGCTTAAATACTTATATGCAGATGAAAGAAAATGTTTTTACTGTTTCTTACATCCACATCTCTAAAAATGCTGGCACTTTAACTTTCATATGGAGTATTGAATGCTACGGAGAAAAGTATTGTGATGACTTTTTTCCATTTTTACTTCACTCAACCAAATGGAAAGTAAGTTTCCTTGACCAAAAAATGTATATAAAACACCCAGCCTGTGTTTTGCCTTCATTTCCTTTCTCTGGCATACATTTAAAAATCTAGGCAATATTGTAGGTTAAGATAACATTTATGAAATCATTTTTAAAGAAGCTATTTTACTTGCTTGAAACTTTTAAATGTTAATCTATTCCTGAGTGATCAAACTTGGATAGCATAGTTTTAGTTTTCAGTTTTCAGTTTGGGTGTTTGGGGCTTTTTTAGACCGATTTCAGAAGAGGCTCAACCATACCAAAGGGGAGGACAAACTGATCCCAAAGGGGGACCCACCCATCCCAGAAGTGGAAGGGCAAACTGACCCAACAGTGGGCCCAAAGAAGAACCAATAAGATAACAGGCAGACACCTGCCTCAGACGTGATCCCTGCAACAGTCAAGTTAGCCAGGTGACCCCAATGGGAGTCCAAGGATTTGTACAGTGGTTGTGCAGGATTCAGCCTGCACAGGAAAGGAAAAGTATGAGAGAAAGGCTCCATTTTGGGAAAATAGTAAGTCCATCCTTATAACATGGAGTCATAAGAGGATGTAGGACATCCTACTTTGAGCAGCCTACTTTGATGCTAATTCCTATTTTTCACACTTAACAGTTCATAGCTGATGTGATTTCCTGTACTTTGAAACCAATTTTATTTTCTTAGACTGTTTTTTCTTTTCTCGGACAATAGATTGACATTACAGTCCCTTGTGTTTGCCCTTCTCAGTAGTATCTCAGGATATCACTGGTTTCCACACACCCTGGGTGCACTTCAAAGAGGCCAGCTGAAATTTTCAAAGGTGTTTCTGGCTCCAAGACCTGGTTCTCAGGCTCCCAGTTCCCAGTGTGGCAGTTAGTGTCTCTGTCAGTACTTTCAGGAGACATTTTCTTCTATTCAGTAATTCTCTCCTTCTTGTCAGGTCAGTCTTACAGCTGCTCACATCAGTGTTCTCCATGTGGAGCACTGCCTTCAGGGTATGCACCGCCCTGTCATGGAGCACTTCCTTCATTTCCTGCCTTGCTGTTAACTTTTTCCAGTGTTTACCATTTTTTTTTCATGATATTTTTCTAAAGGTGCCACCACCTCAGCTGTGGAGTCAGCCATGGTGAGTGTATTGGAATCCTCTGGAACTGGCTGTGATGGACCCCGAGCGGCCCTGGTTTCTCCTCACAGTGCCCCGCAGCCCCTCAGCTCGAAGGCACCCACAGACATACAAACACACATACATATATAAGGGGGTGTGTGTATACACACATATATACTCAGTGCCTTGGTCCATCAGCTTTCGATTACTGAAACTGCTAGAGAAACTGTATTCCCACTGAACATAAGGATCTAATTCAGTGTATTTACAACCGGAAAAGCCAGTGCAAAGATAACCACCAATGTGTTAGTTTAAGAGAAAGACTATCCACATGCTGCAACGTGTTCTTCCCTCGAGACTGGGTCTCAAAAGAAAAAATATTTCTCACAGACACACAGACACACACATGCACAAAAAATAAAAAACTCCAGGAGCACAGTTTTTGTCTACTTGCTGGCTAGTTCTGGCAAGCTATTCTTCTCAGTAGCTTTTCCTTACTCCATAATGCAATGTAAAAATTCCAAATCTTGGAAAAAGTTTTAAATTTATACTATGCATATTACTCTTTTATGTCTTAGCCTTTTAGCCTAGCACTAGCAAAAGGTACTTTTATGGTATTTTTTTTGAAGCATTTTTGTTTTATGATGAAATCCAGAAGTAAAATCTAGACAAGAAAATTGTTTGCCATTTATGACTCTGTCTGCAAATGGCCATTAGATTGTTAAATTATGAATGGCACTGAAGATACAACATGCCCTATTAATATATTATCACTTTAAACTAAGTGTTCATTAGAACAAGACTTGACATTACATTGCTGACTTCATAGTGTATCAAATCCCATTTTTAATACTGTATTCTACTGATAATTACAGACTCACAAGCTAAGATACTCTGACTTTATGACCCCATTTTAGAGTAAAAATTTCATAGTTTTTTTCTTTAAGAAAGTAAAGGTTCTTTTTTGAAAATGACATCATTGAACACAAGGTTCCATATAGTGCAAACCACTTAATGTCACATACAGTTCAAACAAATTAAGTATAAACAGAGATGTTCTTTTCAATTGATGTAATCCCTTGCTGAAGAAAGCCAAGAGAGATTAAACAGTTCAGTGTTTTCCTGTCTTCCATTTCTACTTTCCCAGTCCCATTTTTTGCAACAAGCTAAATGTAGATGTTAATAGCATTCTGTTTAAATGTAAACTGTCCTTTCTAACTTTAATCTATTTGTTGGCAAAAGAAAAAGAATCTGCTGACAATGATTTACTATGGGAAATGCATGAGAAGTTAGTTAATGAGCTGAACCTTTTGTTATTTCCTCAAGAACACATTCTTTCAAAGTTGGGGTTTTTTAAGTATTTTTCACTATTTTTGTTGAACAAATAAGATTTGTATTAATTAAATCCTATGAAATATTGCAAATCTTAATGGATAGATATATCTTCCCAAAGATTCCTGCACAGAACAGTTGTCTCTGATTTCATTAAAAAAAGAATATGACTGTCAATTTGCTCTAATTAACAACGTAGATACTTCACAGGTATTTAGAAATAATCTTTTGTTCACTGTCATAGTATGGTATAACTATGCTGTGCATGTCAATTGAGAGTCTGTTTCTGTACTTAAGGAATAGGATCAGCTGAAAGAAAAGGAAGTATTACAAGTCAAAGTAAGGCAAAAGTCCTGTGCTTTGGTTTGCTATTAACTGTCTCAGACTGTCTTAAAATATGACCTTTTGCATACAGCTATGATCAAACTATGTCTAGACCACTCCTGAAAGTGATTTAAATTTCTCTGGTTTATTTTGCTGTAAAATGTCTAGTTTCTTGAGATGGTTATAGTGTCTTCACCACAATAAGTATCACTTGAACACAAAAAGGCCACATCTCACGTGGTGCACCTACCTCTCACTTGATTCTTTCAACATCTTGGATACAGTGGGGAAGAGAAGAAAAAGGTGTGTTGTATCCCATTGCTTTCATATATTTAGATGCCATGTATGTGTAAGTGGCCCAGTGTGGTTTTCATTAAACTAGGACATATTTTCACCAAAGTGAGGAAATTAGGAAACATCAAGAACAAGGCAAGGTTTATTGGATGGAAAATTTTTTTTCAAAGATAAAGTTCAGCTGGCCAAGGGTTCATAAGAGAAACATCAACATCTTTTAAACAACCAAAAGTGCAGATGCATAGTGCGTTCACATCAACAGAACATCTAAATCTCTTGAAATTCTCCTATTCTCGCATAGCAATAATGATAATCTATTAAGAAAATGAGCACAGGTAATATATTACTCTTTATACAAATCTAATAATCTGATCATACACAAAAATAAAGGAATGAGAAAACATTTGTGACATATTTCACTACTGTTTATACACTACAGTGAAGCAGATGAACAAATAAACATTTTAACTGAAGATCAAAACAGGCTGTCTGGAAAAACACTTTGGAAACCAGAATATTACTTTTGAAATTGGAAAGATTTCTATGTTGACATCACTGCCAATTTCAACCATTCAAAATTATGAGTCAAACCTCAGATAATCATAGGATCAGCTTAAAACCAAAAACATTTAAAAAATAGTCTGTGTTTCTTTTTACTAGCCCTTTGCTTTCTGAAATCATACCGATCACTCACCCTCCCCTGTCCCTGGTGGGATAGGGAGAAGAATCTGAAAAAGGTAAAACCCATGGGTTGAGAGAAGAGCAGAATAATAATAATAATGTAAAGGGAGATAGTAGAAAGTGGGACAGGAATAGTGGGGCACAATACAACTTCTCACCACCTGCTGACCCAGTCCATCCTCGAGCAGTGATTGACTCCCCCGTTTCTACACTGAACATGTTCTGTGGTCTGAAATATTCCTTTGGCCAGTTTGGGTCATCTGTCCTGGCCAGGTTCCCTCCCAGCTTCTTGTTCACCTTCTCACTGACAGAGCATGGAAACTGAAAAGGGTAAGCACTGCTGAGCAACAATTCAAGTATACAACAATTGTTAGACTCAATAATCTTAAAGGTCTTTTCCAACCTAAACAATTCTATGATCAACATGGCATCAACGTTATTTCCATATTAAATCCCAAACAGAGCACTGTACCAGCTACTAGGAGGAAAATTAACTCTATCCCAGCCAAAGCCTACTATCTCTTAATTCCTGCTACAGTGGCTTTATGAAACAACTAATATCATAAGAATTTTTTATATATATATATATATATATATATATATATATATACAGATATATATATATGAGGGCTGGGAATACAGCCAATTAACCAGCAACTTTTAAGACACACATTGACAAAAGAAATCATAAGAAAATGCATTATTAAAACACTTCACACTTAATTTTTGGCACAAGATAGACTCAAGACTGTTGCAAGGCTCTCTCCTTAATTACTGGGAAACAGTGAAAGCAGATGTTAGAAGTGATAGCAACTTTACTACCGTGATGGAGGAGTAGATAGGCAAAAGGAGTCCCTTTGCCAGAAGCAAGGAATCCAGGTTGGATCTGCAATCTTCATGTCATACTCTTGCATTACTTTGATTTGCTACAGCTGATGACAGAGGGACCTGTGAGCTCAGTCATCCCAGCAGACACTGGACAGCCCTGCACACCAGCCTTACTGCAGCCAGCCTTGCTTCACCCAACACATACTTCCCTTTCAGACTAAATATAATACTAGTGGTCTCTGGCAAATTGGGCAAACTCTCCTGCCTTACTCTCTTCCTTCTTCCTTTCTACACAGTCAGTTCTAATGATATAATAATGATGTAATTTTTAAATACAAATTTTCAGACATCAGGTAAACCCTGATAACTGCTTTTATAGCAGTATGACAGAGTATAGCCACAGAATATTAGAAGAAGATACAAGACTTTAGACAGTAAGATCTCTAGAGCCAAAACCCTAGAATCTTGAAAAACTGTCTTGGCCATATCACTGAATATACCTAGATGGTATTGCAATAATAACAATACTAACTGTCAAAAACATACACGGAAAAAGAGGCCACTCAGTCATTGTTTTGTTTTCTATTACATTTTGATGGAAGACTGTTGCTGTTAAGGCCTTTTGCTTTTTTTCTTTGACAATCAAAATTTCAAAGATGATAACTTTGGGAAACCATTTACCTGCCAGTGTTGTCACTAACACTGTTAAAAGTTCTTCAAATGGATGACAGCAATGAAGACAATCATCACAAACAGTATGGGATATTATCTTGACCCACAGTGTCTGATACCTGCGTATAACTTGCAATTATGGTCAGCTCTATCACTTGGAAAGCCAATTACATGTGAATAAATTCCCTTTTATTACTATTTTCCAAACTGCAGAAGAAATTAAAGAATGGGTCTTCTCATCATATCTCTACGTACATAAAAGTAATGAACATTGTTTCACTGACTATATATTTGAACACTTCCTCATACAAGAATTGCAATTCAGTAAAATCAAATTTCATTATAAATAAAAATAACTGAACAACAAAGTCAAAATTATGAACAACATAGTAGAAGGGCAAGATCTGTTCTGTGACTCTTGCCATCTTAGGACAAAGACTAATTTATCCTGTTTCTGTTCTACTTTACATGGTCTTTCACCTCTCCCATTATATCTCACACCCATTATTTTCTGTGTTGTCATTCTGTTTACCTCACATGCACACAGATTTCCCCTTTTCCTAAAGTTAGAAAATCTTGATTTAGTTATTATTTATCATGCTGGTCATGTCTTAGTGTTTTGAAAGGGCAGAGGAAGAAAAGAACTTTATAAATGAGGTTATTAGTATTATATCAAAGCTGTGAGAATGCAGAACAATGACAACAGTGGATGGATTCCTATTAGCACCATGGTCAAATACCTGCACAGAAGATTTTGTCTGTGAAAATGCTGATGTGGCAACTGCATAATGGACAAATTAATAACACACAGCCATTATTACAGTCACATGTCACATTATGTCACAGAGGTTACATTTTGTCTGGATGAGTTTTAAATCAGTCAGTGCCCATGAACATTAATGAATTCATTCAAAATCACATATATCCAAGAAGCGTTGCTTGCAAACCTCAGTATTCATACTCATCTCTTCAGTGATAAGAAAAAGTTTAATTTCACTCATTTTTTGGAGATGATTTTCCTTGTACTTACAACAGATTATATGCAACAATGTTAGTGTACCCAATATGTTAAAATGTAAGATATTAGGATCCTATTGTTTAAGATATTTTAGACTGAAACTTTCCTAAATATCAAAGTCTGGCTACTCCTCAATCACAGAATGATAGAAAGGGCTGTTGGTGGACACTGTGAATTTTTCAAATCTCTCCAAAGCAAAACTGATTTCAACTATGCTACAGGTTTTATAACCTGCTTTTAATATTTCCAGTGCTGGAAACTTCATGATCTCCAATACTTAATTATTCTTACATTCCTGAAGACCTCCCTTACTACAAAATAAGGAATTTTACCTCGTGGGGAACAGCTGGCTCCTTGGCTTTTTGCTGGTATGGGAAATTATTAAGCCCCAGACTGAACATATTTCAACTGTTCAAGATGAAATTGAGACCACTGCAATGTGGCAATTCAAAATCTCATGTAGCAGGTCTAGGATGAGAGGAGAAGCCACTAGTGGAGTGGGTAACATCCTTAGCAACAAGTGGTTGGAGAGCTGTGTTTTAATCCCCAAAGAGATTGTTAGATTTAGTCTTACTTCCTCACATCTGAAACAGGTTAGCTTGCAGCAGTCATAGGATTATCAACAAAAATCAGGCTGTATTTTATGAGTTCTTTGGAGGGTTTATGAGGTTTTATCACATTTCTTTTAACAAGAATTGTGATGAAGGAGTTTCTAAATGGGACTGGCTCATTCTATTCTGCAGTGGACTAGAAAACAATGTGTCAGTATTCATCAAGGAGAGAGGAGGAAAAGCAGTCCAAGTTAGTCATTTCCTAACGAGCTGGTGATGGGGTCAGTCCCGTATATCCTTCCAAAGTGACTGTGATCATAGCTCATGACTCTTGTCATGAGGCTATTCGGTGACTAACAAAAGATGACAATACCAAAATTATTCACAATAGCAAAGAGTTTTCTGATTTCATTGTTCCTATTCTTACTCTTATTGTTGAATTCATTTTCATATCAACTTACTTAAGGTAAGGGAAGTACCTGTGGTGAATATGTTTTTCAGAGAACTAGCACTCATTGGTACGTTATTTCAAGCTAGACCTTTGAGCTCTCTTAGAGATTTTTCTCGTTCATAATTAGCTCTGTTAAAGCCCTTATAATAAGGATGTAATCACGAGGTAGATGCAATGATTTGGTGTTCTGTTCTAATTGTTTTTCATTTAAGGAGTATTTCATCTTGAGAAGCATCAGTATGAATTAGATGGATAGATTATACTGATGAATATTTTAAACCCTAAGTTTATTATCCCCTCATTATGCTGTAGTGTTTTATTTCAATATAGCACAATAACTATCAAAGTGTTTTAAGAAAGGAAGTATTAATATCCCTCTTCTACTGAAAAAACCAAGGCTTTATCATAGGACTTGCAAAGGAATCTTGTGATAAATAGATCAGCCAGAAAAAAACCGACTATCCCTCTCATCTTTCCAGTGCAATTTGTTACATTTCTCCTATTCTGGAGAAGTGAAGGGTTTGGGGAGACCTAATTGTGGCCTTCCAGTACCTTAAGGGGACTCTGAGTTAGCTATCTAGAATACTTCTATAGTCAATGGAGAAAAAAGAAGCTTTTCTGCACTGGGAATCGTCTGACCTGGTTTAGATTTACATATTTAATTGAAATAGATATCACTCTAACAGTAATTTTCCTTCCATTGATAATAACAGAAGTCAAATATCTTACTGAGACTAAAATGTGGTATAGGTAGGTGAAATTGAATCTGGCTTTCATATTTATTTCTTGCTAATTATGTAAAAGTTTATTAAATCACAGTAAAGAGCAATAAATAATGAGTACAATATAGGGCATCTATGCTAAGATTAGATTATTTGTTAGAAGAAAATTAGAGGTCTCTTCAAAATAAGGATTAATCTAATTTCTTCTCTTGCGGCAACTTGTTTTGAAAGAAAAAATATTAGGCTTGAAGGCAACAAGAAATGGGACATTGAAAGCTGAGAGGGAAAACAGCTACCTACAACTGTCAGAGGATGGACTGGGTACCAATAAACAAAATGTTAACTGATCCTTGGAATTTTGTAGCTCAAAAATATGGATCAGAATGACTGCAGCACGCTGCTCTAGTACAGGATATATTCAAAATACCCAAAAATTTATCTGATGCTGATTTTTAGATTATTTTCAGATTATTTAGGGTAGCATTTGCTCATTATATAGTAATTATATAATCAGTAATTTTTTATATATATATGTATGTGTATATATATATATATATATATAAAACAATAAGCAAGATCCAGCCTTCTGCTATAGTGAAGTACTGTTTTCTGACAGTTTTCCTCCTGCTGGTATGTGATTAAAAGATATCACACCTCTCCATCGTTCAACTACTTCCTTACCTTTGTACTTCAACTATCATTTTAGACTAATGTGATGAACTTAGACTAATTTCCACCTCCCTGCAATCTTTTGATTAGAAAGCTGTGAGAATTGTATTATATTGCTATCTGAAAACTTAGTCAAGAGGAATTTGCCAAGGCTAAGCAAGTGGTCAGAAAATTACTTGTTTGCTGAAATAAAACCTAAGTTAGTATAAAAATGCCTGCTGAGTTAAGGTTCATCATTGACTGTATAGCACAGTACGTTCAATTTAAAAATGCCTTTGTCATCTTGTGTCACACCATACACCTGATTATGCAGATATGCATATCTCATGTATGCTCATCCTCAGTGGATCAGGTGTTGGAAGGAGCAGCAGTAGGAGCGGGCACAAGGGAGAGGACTGACTCATAATGTCAAACAGTGGGCAGAAGCTGTGGAGTGCAGTCTGGAAGCTTATTTGAGCTTGTACCCTGACACAGTGAAACCAGCACCTCTTTACTGCTGCACTCCACAGCCTTTTTGCTTTCCCTTTTGCTTGTAGTGCTTCAATGGGGTGGAGAGGCACTACACACTGCTGCAAGTGCACTAGGGACACCTCTGGCCTCTAAGGACCATGGATCAGGAGCTGGCTGAATCATTTTAATGCTCACTAAATGTGATTTGACATAACAATCAAGTTCTGGCACACTTTTCAGACTTCAAATTCTTACTTCACTTCCATCTCTCTTCCTTCACTTCCAGGCTGATAATTAAAAAAATTCCAATGGCATCTCTTAAAACCTGCGTGCTACACATCTGAAGTATTTTCCTTCCTTTCCTTTTCCTACTATGCTCTATAAAAGCAAGTAGGGAAGGCACTCTGTAACAAAACATGCACCTTCAGAGTTCAGTTCCACTTGCAGCTTTTACTCAAATTGGTTTCCTATCTGTTACAGGGAGCTTCTGGAGTCCTTCATTCTCTTATGCCAGGAGACTATTCATGAAGTAATTCACACAGCTAGTTCCAGACCCAGCTGACCCTTTCACCCTGTACAATGTGACTTTTCTCCTAAAGGAACTACTCACAGCAAAGCACATCCCCAGAGTATTGGTATGTGAACTACTAGCTCTGCAGAGTTCTTTCTAGCTATTAGACATGCAGACTGTTTTTGCAAATGCAGTGACTGAGGTTACTGGGGTCTGTATGGTGTTTTCACCATGCAAATATAAACAACTCTTGGGTGATTTATAGAAAATATGTCACATAACAAGAAAAACTATAAAAACTGAGAAATTCAGTGAGTCTGAAAATTCCAATATCGCCTCTCTGCAAGTGGCCACTACTGCACACTTTAGGGGAAAGTCCAAGAAAAATTGAAGAAAAAGAATAATCTTTCCTCAGAAGAAATGCGTTTTTTAATTCTCACTCTTGGATGACTGCTTATGCTCAGAATCACTGAAACTCTGTCTTTGTCAGAATAATAATAAAAAGTATAGCCTATGGCTAATTTTGTGGATGGTCCCATGGCTCACGTAAATGTCTGATTCATTTAAAGTCAGCTACAGTCTCAACCCCTCTAATAGCCTCTGTCATTCCTCCTGAAGGAAGGAATTCCAGAGGTTAATTATATATTATAAATTATATCACTTTTCTGTTTAGCTGAAGGCTTCTTTCCCCTTCCCCCACAACCTTTCTTCCCCTTCACTGTTTTGTACTCTATCACATCTCTCTCACTTCATTTTTCTTATTCCTACCATACTTTCCCATCCTAATTTTTGTTTTTATGGAAAGCTATGAGAAGAAGAAAGATTCTAAGGGCTGCTTTTTCACTAATTCTGGAGGTATGGATGCAAAACACATTTTCGGTCAATGTAATTTTATAAAGTTTAGTATAGTGCAAATTAATGCACATCCAGGCTGTGAAGACATTGACATGGAGTTCATTCCAATAATTAAAACAGCTATGACAAAAGCCCTGAAATAAAATTTTCTGGATCAATAAATTCATATATTATGAGAAGATTTCTTTTCCAAACAATACACGATGAAGTGGTCACAGATAACCTGGCAGAATCCCTAATGAGTATGGTGTTCTCCTCTACTAAGTACCAAACTTTTTTTAGATGACAATGGTATATATATTATTATGCATATTTTCTCCATTTTAATTCCTAAGTTCTTAAGACCTTGGGTTTAAGGTCTTTTTAAAACTCATTTAGTAGTAATGACCTGGATACTAAATGAATATTAACACATCAACCACTTCCCTTTCTCCCCCCTTTCTCTCAATCCAATAAAAATTAAAGGAATTAAAGCATGTTTTATTGTATGTTTTCTCTTCAAAAACAAAAACAAACCAAACTTGAGCTAGATGATATGATACCAGGAGGGAAGAGAACATGAAGGGCAGAAGCAGGAAGTAAATATAAGGAGAAATAAATGTGAAAGAAGAAAAAAAAAAATATTTCCTTTTATGACAAACATGAAAATAATCATTACCTGGAAGTTCTAGGGCTGTGTGTAGAAGCAGGACCCAGAGACAGCTGCACAACCTGAAAGATATGAAGATTTTTCTCTTGCCATAAATGTCTTTCTCAAGTTCAGACAGCATAAAAGTAGGGTTTAGGCAACTATATGTCTGAGAATTGAAGCTTCTTTGGCAGAATTACTTATGCTGTCATCACAGAGAGTATTTAATGCATGGTCTTAGTTCTATATTGCTAATGCACGTTTAATGTTCACTGGAAAAAAGAAAGAGTCCAGGTTAGCCTTGATTTTAACCGATATTCTGAATATTGATTAATTTGTTAATAGTTATTTGGTTAAATGGCAAGAGGCATTCTGAGATACTTTTATGTGCGCCTTCTCATTCCATTAACTGTCTGTTCTTCAGTGTATTTTCTTCATCTGAGCAGTACCTGCAGATAGAGTAGAACATTGGAAACAGCAGATATTATTCTATCCATAATTTCACTGGCTAATAAACCAGAAGCAAGTTGAAAGAATAAAACACATTACAGTGATTATTATAACTTATTGCTGGTCTGGTTTTATTGTTTTCTCCTTTACATTGTAGATTTAAACTAATATTTGTTCCACAGTCATGTCCCATGGAGCAGAATGGAAAAACAGAATTTTACCAAGAAATAGAACATATTTTTTTCCTATACATTCTGCATAGGAAAAAAATGAAATAACACTGTTACAGTTTTATGAGGCGTAAGCTGTGCCAAGTGCAGCTAGTCAATGCACACAGATCTAAAGCTTTATAAAGCTCCATCTTGCAGAAATGTATTTTATGTAAGTTTAGAGATATTCAGTAGAACTGACCCTCCAAGGAACACAATTTCGTTTATGAAAGAGAAATTTAACTCTCAGAATTTTATGCATAGTATGGTTTAAGAGAACTGAAACCTCTAGATAAGCACATAAAATCACAGCTGGAAAAGTCTAGAAGCAAAAACATGAGTAAAGAAAGAAAAAGTTCCTAACATTCTCTGTGTTCTTAAACGTTAACTTTTCTGCCCTTATTGCTGTAACAGGAATCATTGAAACTTAAGATCTGTTCAAGAGATATTGTTTTCTGTAATTTAAAATCACTGAATAAATTAGATTGAAAGGGATCTCTGGAGCCCATCTGATGAAAGGCCCTGCTGAAATCAGGACTAAGTTTAATTTTTATCAGATTGCTCAGGATCTTGCCCAATCTTGTGTTTTCTCTGTGTACTTCTGAGAGGAACATGTCTTCATCTTCTTTGTAACACCTTATTAGGCAGTTGAATGCAGCAGCAAGACTTCATTAACCCTTCTTCCTCAGACTGAAAAGAAAAAAATTCCCCTATATTCTCAAACTCTTCTCAGAAGGCATATGAGCCACTTTGAAATTAGTAAATTGTCCTCTACAACTACCTGAATAGAGGCTGTAGCAAGGTGGGTGTTAGCCTTTTTTCCCAGGTAACAAGTGATAGGATGAGAGCAAACAGCCTCAAGCTGTGCCAGGAAAGCTTTAGATTTGGTATTAGGACAAATTTCATCACTGAAAGGGTTGTCAGCCATTGGAACAGGCTGTCTAGGGAAGTGTCTAGGTTGGGTTATCATGCCTGGAGGTATTTAACAGATGCGTAGATGTGGCACTGAGGGACATGGTTTAGTGGTGTACTTCATGCTGGGTTACTGGTTGAGCTTGATGGTCTTAAAGGTCTTTTCCAACCTAAATGATTCTATTATTCTATGATTCAATCCTCCATCCCTCTTCTTAACTCTACCGGTAGCTCTCCAGTTTCTAAATGCCTTTATTGTACTGGGGAGCCTAAATTTCAATGCAGCACTCAAAACGTGGTTTCAGATGCCAAACAGAAGGGGATAATCCCTTTGGTTATAATCCCTTCTCTCATGTCGCTGTGCTCTCGCCGGAGCTGCTCAGTGCGCGGTTACCCCTCTCAGCCGCAAGGGCGCGCTGCTGACTCAGGATCAGCTCGCGGCCAACCAGGACTTCCAAGGCCTTTCCCTCAAGGCTGCTTTCAAGCCACTTAGACCCGTTCTCTTGCACGGGTTTATTCCACTCCACTAATTGTTAAATTTCATGAGGTCTCTGATAGTCCATTCTTTTCAGCACATTGAAAGCAACAGGAAGTTCCACCCAGAAATGAGGAAGAACTTCTTTACTGTGTGGGTACTGAGTACCGTAACAAATTGCCCAGAGAGGTTGTGGAGTCTCCCTCACTGGAGATATTCAAGAAGCACCTGGATGCAATCCTGTACCATGTGCTTTAGGGAGACCCTGCTCAAGCAGGGAGGTTGGACCAGATGACCCACTGTGGTCCCTTCCAACCTTTCCCATCCTGTGACTGTGAAACCTGGTTTAAATTATTTTTGGTAATTAACTTAAGCTGTATAATTTTTACAAATACAAATCCTTTGTTTTGCAACAGAGAAAGGGCAAGAAAGAAGGACCTCCCTGCAACAGAGTGACAAATGGTCCTTCACTGCTAAAGGAACATTTTTGCACCCACCTCAAAGAATTGTTTGGGTTTGCCCTTTTTTTTTTCCTTTTCCATTTAAGACACTTGGGATAATATCTATAAATAGAAAGATCAGCAGACATGAAATCTCAAAATTTGATCCTTGAGAAATCTTCTTGACTACAACATTTAACTCCCATTTATTTAACATGTTATAGCCTATTTTGAGATTTTAAAGGACAGATGCTCACCTGCCCTTACTTTTCTAATAGTTTCAATGAAATGTTTAAAAATGGCAGCCATATGAATAACAATTTTCAGCAACAAAGAGCATAATTTTATCTTGTCAGAAATTTGCACTTACTATACAAGATTCGTTACTATAAAATTAATATAAGAGCTATTCATTGTTCATGATTATGCAGTAATTTGGATTGGATGACTTGAAACATCATAATCTGCTATAAATATAAATTAGGCTGAGCATTATTAAATAGCAGCTTTAAAATAAACTCAAGAAAGTGCAAGATATTATAAAAATAGGGAAGTCTTTTTTATAGGATATTGTAGATACCAAAACATAGATTTAGGAAGGATTAAGAATATTCATGAAAAAAATTCTGTCAAATATGGTTAAACACAAAGATACTGTCTTTAGCTCAGAAAATATTAAAACTGAGATTTCTGGAAGGGTTTATTTGGGGAAGCATCACTAGGAGATTATATTGACTGTATCCACTATCATTTTTTTCCTAGCATTGAATAATGGACTAGATAAATCCTTGACATGTTCTAATATGGCGATGTTCTTATAAGTTTTGTGTCAACACAGACTCTCCTTGGTCTATACAGACTGCAAATTCATATTTGCTTTTATCATTTCATCAACATGCCTTTACTCCAGTCCAAAGTGCATTACTTTTCTAATGCAGAAAGGACCTCTGACTGGGACATTTTAAGATCACTTTTGAAAGCACTGATTTGAACTAAGCCAGATCTATACAATTTCGTGTATACCTCATCTTAGGTCACTAATAACAAAGTACCTTTGTGACAAATATGCCTCTGAGCTACTGCTTCCAATGTATATGAACGTGACATAACGTAGATGTGTCCTCAGTTTGAATCATTATATTTAAACTCATCTCACTTCATTGCTAGCACACAAGGCTTACATTACACAACCCTATGAATCAGTTCCTGGCATTCCATGCCATATGCTAATTTTTTAATCCTCTGACAAATTGCTATTTCAGCTAGGAAGCACAGTAATGAAATTATTGTATCAACATTCATCCTTGAACCAAAATAGACTTGTTTCCCAAGAAAGCAAGAAGTATTTTGTCTCTATTCCAAAGGCCAAAAGTGAGCTGAATAATTTCTTGGGCTGGATGAACAGTTGCACTGATACTCCTAGAAAGTAAATTTTAAGCTTGCACACTTGATGGCTCACACCAGAGAAATTATAATTTATGTAGAATGACATAATGTATGGGATAGTAAGAATCCCAAATCTCCATAACTCTTGACACAGAGGCAATTAAGCAAGCCAGGCAAGAGTCTGCATCCTTCACAACTACAACCAAGCATGCACACTCAATTACTTCACAGCACTCTGACATATTACATTTAAACTCTGTACTCAGCTAAAAAATCCTATAGAAACCAATTTTTTTTCCGTCAACATTGCCTTTGGAAAGGCCTATGTCACCTAGAAAAGTAAACCTGTAGCAGTTTATAAAATTTTCTAACATTGTTTTTCTGATACCGCTCATCAATTTTCTTCACTCTGTAAAAGATTCAGTACTACAATGACTACTGCAAGGTCTCCCCTTAGCAATAGTATCAAGTGGTATAACAATGCAAAATGTGCAACTGTCTCTATTTCACATTACTGTACATACTGTACTATGTATTGCAAAGCCATGGCCTTATTGAAGACAGTGGAAATTTAGGATTATTCATAGACATTATGACGGCAATGATGAATTTGAAATTAAAAACCAGAGTGAGTAAAAAATTTAAAATAAGCATTTCTGTTTCTGTATCTATCTCTTTTTAGCAAATCACATTTAGTGAGTTTTTCTTCACAAAACTTGAAGAGTTTGAATATATAATGTCTTTTATGACTTTAACAATCATTTCTTAACAGTGATCTAAAACTGAATTACTGTGTTTTAAACATCATGTTCAAAATTTACAATTAAATAATAAATACAATAAAAATTCCTTTTATAATCAACTTCCAATAAGAGGGAGGAAATCATGTTCTTTCAGAAGCAAGTATATACAATGATTTTGTAAATTACTCAGCTACCTGTATTTATTTATAACTTCTAAGCTGCCTTTCAACTTATTTCTAGCAAATTTTCAGCATTTGAAATGAAAGCTTAGTATTTGATCAGTTATAGCAAACAAAATCCAGCAAATATACTTTTCTGGTGCATATTCTGTAGGCTGAAGGCAAATTACCACCAAGTTTAATTTATAAATGATCTTCACCCTCAGCAACAGGATTAAATTAAATTCTGTTTCCTGTACATAGCTTGAGTAGGAAGGAGAGGGAGGACATTTTAGTAAAAAGTAATCCACTTTGTTAGTAAACCCCACATATTTTAATATGAGGATCAGAGAACAGCCACTGAATTGTTAACTTCTAATTTGCCACAGTGCTATTGTACTGCTTTCTATTTCCACTTACAGTATTTCCCACTTGCTGAATTCACATTTTACAGTCTTCTTCTGCTTTGTCATATGCTTCAATGAGGCTGAGCTACCAAAGACAAAAAGATATCTGACACAACAATAAGAAGAATTTAGTAATGAGCACTTTATTTCTTTAAAACTGTATCTGATATATTTTCTGAATTAAAATGAACAGCTCTAATGGTAATTTTAAGTATGACAAGAAATGGAAATGTGATTGTCTGATTTTCAACATTTATGCAAGGCAATCACTAATGATGACAATACATGACATTCCATATAATTCAGTGCATTGATTCAGCAAATATATATCCCTCTTTTATATATTCCCCTGAAGTGCTTTTATAGGGGTGACGCACATATCTATAGTAGAGAATCAGAACATTAATTTACTGTATGCTTACAGTAAGTATCAAACGTGTTTTACCTATTAGTAGTTTCGCTACAGACAACAATCTCATCTTTGAAAAAGACCATTCCTATTTCTCTTTATTACCCATGACTTTCTAACACTGATACAGATTCAAGCCTGTCTTTTCAGGGTTTTGCCCCATCAAATTTTATCAATACCAAGCTTGAAATAAATACATTAATTTTAAACCAGACCCAGTCCAAATGTAAATACTTTCTGAAAATAAGAGAAGTCCTTCTCATATCAAAACAACTGCTGGCTTTTGTTGTATATTCAGATATACCATTCCCCTGTGCACCACCAACAAATTCCTTGGATGAAAAACAGCTGTTACCCTAAGAAAATGGATTTTGGCACCTTCCTGTTCTTTTGTCTCTTGCCTATACCACATTGGAGATCTGCGGTTTCCCTTTTTGAGTGAGACTAGCAAAAAATGTGACTGTAGCAGGTAGTAGCAGGTCTGATATATTTTATTCCAGTTAAGTACTCTCTTTAGAGACATTTACCTGACATTTTCTGATTCAAGAGTCTCAAAAGCCATGAGAGGTTCACAGAAGGTAGCGAAATAGTAGCCATTTAAGATTCTGAGATTATTAATGTCAAAAACACAACTCTTGTTTGTAGTTAACAAAAAGGTAGTTTATTAAAAAAAGCAATTTTTAAAAATAAGGAAAATCCAAACCACAACCTTAAAAATGCAAAGTACCAAAAATAAAATAAGAAAACCGGGTACGGGGATTGGAGACCCTGAGATGCCGGCTTGGCGAAATGCCCACGGCAGAATCCCTGCTGCGCTGGACTTGCTTCAGCTAATCCAAAGCAAAGTTCCTTATTAAAGTCTCTTTTGTAGAGCTAGAGGCCAGTAACCTCAGCGCAGGGATTTTCCCACAGCTAGTCTGAAGGAAAACGAGCACTCTTCCCACTGTGCAGGCACTTTTATAGTCCGTTGGCTCCTCCCAGGACTGCCCACTACTGCCTGCAGTCCCGCCCACAAGGTCCAGGGTGATTGGTGCAGTCCGGCAGTGAAGTCATATGAGTCTACCAATGGCTCGCTGTCGTCAGGGTGTAGTCTTCTGGCTGATGTCATCAGGTGGAAAGGCGGGAAACAGTCCTCATTGAAATTCAGGCTGGCAAAATGCCAAGCTGCAAGCCAACGGTCTTTTTCTAAAAATAGCCTATGTGCCACATCAGGGGAGCTTGGTGTCCCTTAATATTTAAGTTTAGGATCCAACCTCAAGGGATTCACTGAACTTTACAATACAAAGAAAACTTATTAGCTAAACCACACAAGGAACCTCATGAACTAGTGCTCGACTTTCACATCAACATAGTTTAACAATTTGTCTTCATAAAACTGTTTTTAAAATACACCTTTAACAATAAACTATTTGAACACACACATTCTCAACAGCAGTCTTAAAGAAACTGGTTTTCAACCCACACTCTTAACAATAAACTTGATAAACAGGTTTTTAAATATGAATTCCAATCATCAAACTTTGTAAAACAGTGCTAACAATTTCTTAACTGGACAACTTATAAATTAACAAACAATTAACTTCATAAACATTATTAATCAACTTTCTAATCATTGAATAATTAATATGCGAAAGCCAACTCATGATTTTTATTTATAACATTAACAATCCATTTTTATAGAAGAGTGAGTTGGGAAAAGATAGGAAGGCATGGGGCAGTAAACATCAGGAACACAACAGACTCAGGCACACTGGATACATTCAAATCCCCGGAACAAAATGGGTTTCATACAAGAGAGCTGAAAGAACTGGCTACTATGATTTTTGAATTCAGCTGTCTGTCATCTGCAAAGAACTATGTTGATGATGGGAAAATGCATGACTAGTAAAAATTAGAAAAAAAAAGACTAATGTCATGATGATTTTGCCTTTAGAAAAGGCAAACTCGCCCATGTGGGTCCAAGAAATGAACTTATCAGCATCACCTCAGCCCCTAAAAAGATCACAAAACATTTACTCTTAGGTTCTATTCCAAGTACATGAAGGATAAGTGTTTCTGGAGTAGTTGGCACAGGTTTACAAAGGGCTTGACAAAGACAAAAGCTTTCTGCTATGAACCAAATTATTATGTTGATGGGGAGACACTGGTGGACATACTCTACCTTGTTATTAGTAAACCTTTTACAGCATTCGCATTTGAAAATTGAGAAAACACAGATCTGGCTTTGGAAAAATGAACCACTAGATTAATTGAAAATTGGCTGTACCAGCAGGCACAAATAGTAGTGATTATTGACTTGATTTTGGCTGACAGCCTGCAGCAATCAGAGGGTTCCAGGGGCCAATTTTGTGCCCCATATGTATTCAACATCTTCATCAGCCACTTGAGTAATAGCATAGAGTGTACCCACAAGCAAATTTGTAGATGACTATAAACTGAGGGGAGTTGTTGGCACAGAATTTCAGTCCAGAGGGAATTAAAAAAATTTGAGGACTGGGGTCAACAAAACTTTCCTGATTTGTTTTAAAAAAAAAGTTCAAAGTCAGAAACTGTGATGGAAAATCCTGCACAATTTTACAGACTAGGATCTAACAACCAAATAGTATCACTGCTGGTAAGAACTTTTATTGGGTTTGCATGACCAGATTTTGGTAGCAGGGGGGCTATAGGGGTGACTTCTGTGAGAAGCTGCCAGAAGCTTCCCCCATGCCTGGCAGAATCAATTCCATCTGGCTCTAGAACGGACATGTTGCTGGCCAAGGTCAAGCCAATCAGGAATGATAGTAATGCCTCTGTGATAACATATGTAAGAACGGAAAAAAGTTATTTTGCAGATGTAATTGCAGACAGAAAATATATGAGAGGAACTGTTCTGCAGACACCAAGTGTAAAACCGCGCGCTGCCCCTCAGTAAAAGCCTGGAGGATAGTTACTTTGTCCCACACCGGGGCTGTGGCATTTACATCAGGCAGCTCGCAAACCCTCTCACACCAGAGGGACCGGCTCCTCACCCGAGGGGGCTTTCCAGGGCGGATGTTCTGAGGTGTGGGCGGAGATAAAGAAGCCGAGAGGGGTGTCTCCGTATAAGTTCCACGTATAGGTTTATAGAGGTGAAGGTTCCAGGGATGGAAAAGCCGCATGGGCAGGGTTACAAAGGGTTTTATACCCCACTGAGTGGGGGTGGAGAGAGCAACAGTAACCAATAATCTGAGGGCTGAGGGGAGGAGATAAGGCAGGGACATAAAACATTAACCAATGGGAGCAATACAGAGGAGGGACTTCAGGAGGGAACAAATGGGGTATCGAACAGAGTAGAATCTTCCAGAGCCTATACATATTAACGAGGGGAAATGAATATTCAAAGACTTATACATGGAACAAGGAGGGGGAGAACAAGTTACCATAGTAACAGGGCCAGCTGGCTGCTGAACTAGGGGAGAGGTCGGCTTTCACTGAGTGAGCAGTTAAAGCTCTGTTCCTGCTCCAGACCACCACGTTGTGGGACCAGCCTCTCTTTCTGGGGTCTGGGCAGTCTCAGCTGCCTGCACCACTACAACCAAGGTCAGTGAAGGAGGAGAAGGAGGAGGTTCTCCAGGCACGAGAGCTGAGATTCCCCTGTAGCCCATGGTGAAGACCACAGTGAAGCAGCTGTGCCCCTGCAGCCCATGGAGGAGACCCATGTCAGAGTGGGTGGAGGCTGTGGTCCCATGGGAAGCCTGTGCTGGAGTAGGCTCCTGGCAGGGACCAGCAGTGTTCCAGCTGATATGAAATCCAAGGGAAGGGAGTATCAAGACATATTCATGTCATGCTTTAGCTAAAGTACCCTTTGGCTTTCCTGGGTCCTTCCCCCAGGTGGGACTTCTAGTCATTTCACTCAGGAGCTGGGTTAGGGGCTCCAGGGTTGTGGTGTGGAGCATTGCGTTGGGTGTGCCTGTGGTTGGTGGCCACTGCGGCACTGGGATACAGGGTCTCTGGGGGTGCAGTGTGTGGAGCAGGGCATCGTCTCACCAGGGTAAGGCTTAACTTGCCCCTTTCCCAAAACATGCACCTGAAATGTTTCGAGCCAGCAATCTCCGCCAGGCTCTCCCATGGGGGGAAGGTGTTTTTAGGATTTATTTTACTTCTCATTATCCTGCTCCGATTGTGTTGGTTATAAATTCAGTTAATATCCCCAAGTTCGGTCTGTTTTTCCTGTGATGGTATTTGGTGAGTGATCTCTCCTGGTCCTTATCTCAACTCATGAATCTTTTGCTATATTTTCTCTCCCCTGTCCACTTGCAGAGGGGAGTGAGAGAGAGGCTTTGGTGGGTACCTGGCATCCAGGCAGGGTCAACCCATCACAGGGCTTAGGGATTATAGCGGACCTCAGATGGAACAGTGCAGTGTTATTGCATGGGAGACAAACAGTGCATTGGTGCATTGGTGTGGAGAGGAATATGGCTAAAAGATAAAGGAAAGCTGCTGTCACTCTCTATTTGCCATTGATGAGGTTACACCCAGATTTGGCATAGAGTTTTGCCTTCCACCCACTTCTAGAGGAATATGGGGAAACTAGAGAAGTTCAGCAAAGGGCTTCCATTATGACCAGGGACCCGGAGCACATGTGCTGTGAAGGGATGATGAGGGAACAGGAGTTGTTCAATATAGAAAAGAGAAGACTGAGGAGAAATCTAGTAAATGTCTATGGCCATTTGACGGGCAGCTGCAAAGACAACAGAACTATACACGTCATAGTAGCACCAAACTACAGTATAAAACAAAGTTGCCATAAATTATGTCTTTGAAGTTTTAGGCTGGAAAAACAATTCATTAATAGGGTAGTGCACTACCAGCATAACACACCATTGTAACTTGTTGCCTAGGGAGGTCAAAGGACTTCTGTTTTGGAGATTTTCAATGCTCTGCCACATACAGTCATTGCTGACCTGTTCTGATACTGGCAACAGTTCCCCTTCAAATAGACCATTGAACTAGATGACCTCTAGAGTTGCTAAATCTTGTTATTTTATTGCACATCTTAGCAAATTTTATAGGTTAATGAAGACCTGAGATCAAGATCACAAGGGATATTGACCATAAGAGAAACACATCTTCCATAAACAAAAAAGAAAGAAGAAAAAAGAAAAAAAAAAAAAACAACCAAAATAATCAAACAAAAAAAGCATACCAAAAATCAAACCTGTGGAGAACACTGATGCAAAACAAAACAAAAACAAAAACAAAAAAGGAATCCAAATGCAGAAAATACTTAGAAAGAAGCCCACCTTAGAAGTGTGATATTTCAGATATTCTCCCGGTATGCAGTATGCAAGATCTTATGCTGGTATAAAAGTGAATGTCATGCTTCAGAAACACAGAGGGAAAAGAATAATTATTTAAGGTAATTTTGTTTATTTTTACTAATATATAGATAAATTATTTTTTGCATGCTGTCTATACAATGAAATTCATACATAATATGAGAGTTTACAAGAAAAGCAGCAGCATCCTGTGATGTTCAGAGGTCTTAAAAGAAGGAATAAGCCATTAGATGAGGTAACATAAATCTGTCACCTCATCAAGTGCATAGTAAAAAAGAAAACGCAAAAAAAAGGGGTTGTATTGCCCAACAACACTATTCTCTTACCTCATTATTATAAAACTTTTTCTGGGATTTAAAACAATTGAATAAACCTGTTCATTCATCTTGTAGGCTTGTATGCAGTTGCACATGCAAGCATATTGCACTGGAGCTCAAATTTTGCCCCAAGTAGTTAAAAATGTGGAACAGTAGTCAGATATTTTTCTTAATTGTGAGGTCATCAGATTTATCCAAAACTATGCAGCATGCATTTAATAAAGGTATAGAGGTAGTAGATGTAATTGCTTTTGATTCTGCCCGCTCCTTTTCAGATAATTTGCTTCCAGAAGCAAGCAAGCACAAAGATGCTTGTGCTCATAAGAACAGACATCACCAGCCTTGTACAAAGGCTAAGCAAAGAGCATTCTGACATGCCACTGCACTTCTGCTTGCCAAAACTCCCTTTAGTAACTTTAGCTGACATCCACTTTTTTTGGATAGCTGCCCACCACATGCTGTGCAGTAGGGTTTATATGACCATTCATTGTGTAGAACTAGGGTGCAATAAATAAACTCCTCCATTTTCTTGCTTTTCAATCTACACACACCATTCAATAAGTATTACCTTGGATACCATTCTAATATATATTTCTGGCAAAATGACAAATGATGCAAATAGAAAATCAAATCCTGATGGTTCGTCTGAAGCCTGAAGTTTCTTTCCCATAGAAGCAGTTTGAATGGGAGTGCTTCCAGAGGTTTTGGAAAATTTTGGCTGTTAACGTAAATTTTTAAGTACAGTAATAAAGAAAATTTGAAACTGAAGACTGGCAGACTGATTGCTTGCTGTTTGGCTTCCTGTGGCTGCAATCAGAAATGACTTAGTAAAGCAGCTGTGGTTCAGGCTCTGTTTCGCAATGTCAGTGTCATCCATGAAGCAACAACATTATACTAGTCTGTCAAGTTTCATTCCCTCACCTGCTCCTTGTTGCAGTTTTGTTGTACTCTGTTCTTTAAGACAAAAAATGGAAAGAGGATTATTGAAAGTCAGAGAGGCAGTGTCAGTCTCAGATGAATATTAAGGGATCTTATTACCCAGATATACCCCAGTCTGTGGCCCAACATGAACTAATTCTGCTGACTTCTACCAGTTCTGAAATAGGCCATGCCATAAAACTGATAATCTGCACGGTGTGTGCAACAGAGGAGTGCAACCACCTTCACCTACAAGCCAGGATTGCTCATATTTGACAGTCTGTAGGTGCAATATGTGATGGCATATGTGATACGTACTGTACCCATTGTGGGAAAAATTACAGCTCTTGTCACAGACCCATGAAACAGCTTGGGTGTGAAAGGATCCCTTAAAGATCACCTACTCCAGTACTCCTGCCATCTGCAAGAATTTCTTTCCCTTGATCAGGTTGATTCACTAGATCCAGTTTCACCTTGAATGCTTCCAGGGGTGGGGCATCATCTTTTGAGCATAAAAAGATGAATTTTAGAGTTTCCATATTTTTCAGAAAATTTGATGGAAAAAAAGGCCAAAGGGTAAAATTGCAAACCTTTCAAGGGAAGAATTCAAGTTAGAAACATATGAAAATTTATTATACATAAATATTAGGGCAGTGAAAATACTTCAAATGGATAGCATATCAATATAATGCAGAATGTTAAATATGCATGTTAAGAATCTCATTTTATAGGAAAATTTCTCTCAGTGCGTCTGCACAGGGTATTTTATTCTGGAAAAAAATCTGTACATCCAAATATAAACAATTCCCTTTTCTGTTATAAAGATAATATATCCAAGATAATAATTTCCATTTTTGTAAGAAGAAGCAGCAAATCATGACTCCCATTGTTGCAACTTTTACTATAAACTGTTAAGAATCAAAAATTGTCTCTGCTACATTGACGGAATTTTTTTTTTCAAAGATTGATCTACATTATCCTAGATTTACTATTTCCAGGTTTACAGTGTTTAAAAATAAGATATTAAGCTCCAGTTATGGAGCTGGCACCCTGCTTTAACATGCAATGTTAATGCAATTGTTAGTAAATATCTCTTGTACCTTATTAAAACATTTATAAAACAGGTGATTCTCTGAAAGGAGCTAAATCAACAATGTCACTTGATCCTGAATAAATGCTCATGGGTTATGCCAGTGTGCCAAAACAGCAGCCCATTGCTACTAGCTTTAAATACATGAAAAAGCATTTGGAAATTGTCCAATTAATTTCCTGAGGAACCAAAGGGCTGAAGAAATATTCTATTTTCCAACTTACAGAATTTAATGTCTCCCTGTAGAGAGACGCAGCACCACGCCTCCTCGTAAACCTGTGTAGGCTATATTTCAGTTCTGTCAGGGCAGAAAGAAAAAAGTTCGGTCTTACCGTGCTCAGTCATCTTATCCAAGGTATTTTTAATTTTTTTTCACCACAGCAGCAGTAACTCCTTGTGACTTCCTTATCAATAACTGGAGAACTCATAAATCATGTTAACTGTGAAGTACCCTCTGATTCAGAAAATCTATTACTATTAATATAACAACATACAAAGCCCTGCTTTTGGTTCAGTCTTTTAAAGAAGTGTTAGGACTTTTTTATCTTCCTGTTGAAGATTCTGGTGACTTTGAAAGAGGCTATTTATAAGAAATGAATAAAACAAACTGCAAATATTTTTGTTGTTATCAACCTTTTTGTTGGTAATTTTTTGTCAGTCCTACTAAGGAAAAGGTGGGAGATTTCTGGGTAGAGTTTCCTGCTTTGTCTCTCTGTTCTGGAGTACTTGGCTTGCTGAACTAAGTCACTTTTGTATATGCTCTACCTCTTACTACAATGACTGACATTTACCTACTGAAGTACATTCTCTGTCTCTGTGCAGAGGTGCCCTTTTTATCCCACTAGCATTGAAAAAGACAAAGGTTTGCCATGTTCTTAAAGCCTGGTGCAACTCCATGTGGTTCCCATGAACAACTCTTCAGAAACCTAGTTTTTCCTTTGTTTCATTAGTTTTGCTTGAAGACACTTCATATATTTGCAGCTTCCTGCATTTCCAAAGATAAATGACAATGGTTAACTTTTATTTGGATTCCAAGATTGGTGGAATCCATCCTGGAGATAAGAAGATTTGGATTTTGAAATTAACAAATTATTGCAACTCAGTACAAATATATTTAGTGCCAATTGGCCTTTAGCACAAACATTCAGTGAAAAAATGCTATGGTAATCAGTGTTAGTCATTAAGTATCAGGGATATGGCAACACACTGTCCTCTTGTAAAACATAACTTAAGGGCACTGGTGGATGCAGTAAGGAAGAGCATTTTCTCCAGAAAACCCATCCAACCAAACAAATTATTTGGCGTGCTGTTTTTGAGGATTGGGTGACCTGGTTCTTTTTCTTCCTCCCTGTGTTGCATTGATTGGCATCAGCAAACAGTAATCAAGGGTTGTTTCTCCCTCCTGCCCCTCCCATGTAGAATTTGATAAGCTGTACTGCTAAGAAGCCTCACTGAATTTTATTTCTGGGTGGGTTTTTTTGGACTACCAATACATTAAAGTCTATATAACATGGAAAATGGCAAGGATTTTGGCTACAATAACTAACACTCTGTACAGACTCAGTCCGACTATGAATACTTCATGTGAATTTTTGTACCTACTTCAGTGCCCTCCAGACCCATTTATTAAAAACCATAATACCATACCTTGGTCTTCTTATTTTGCTCCTAGACGTGTCTGGCTCAGGAACTTAAATATTTTCAAGCATTTTTGTAATACTCTCAAGTGTTTGAGTCTTTTTCCAATAATAGTTATCTATTTTTATCAGAGGACACTTTGACTGCAGAGTTTAAGTTTATGAAATTTTCTTCAGATTGATTATCCCTAAATATTTTATTTTCTTGTGTAGATTTTTTGCTTGGTTGTGTGGGGTTTTCTTTATTGAAGTGTTACAAGTTGTATAATATAGTAAAATGTCAAGGACTTTTTCTAAAATAATTAAGAGTCTTTGTGAACACAGGCACTGAGACAAATAAATGAGGATTTTCTTTCTTCATTTTGTATTTATTATCTAGTCTTCTGAGGATGCTATACCCCTATTTAAAATCAGAAAATGTCTGCTTTGTACTGAAGTGGCTGTAGTATGTATGTTTAAATAATGGATATTAAAAACATGAATTACTACCTAACCCTTTAGCTTTTTTATTTCCTTGAATGCAATTATTTCCAATAATTGTGTAGGATTTCCAAATTTGTGTAGGATCAATTTTTCACAGCAGGAATTTTATCATTCTAGATAACCCACACACATATGAAAGCACAAAAACATACACACCCCCATAATTCATTTAGTGTTTTTGGCTTTGATCATTGTGAATATGAATATTTCCCCTTTTAGTACATCACGTATTATGGAAATGGAGAAGGTAGGAGTGATAAAAATGAATACTTATAACTGTCCAGAGAAGGTTAAAACACTACTCAAATTGTTCACATTTCTCATAGATGAATTGCTTTACTTTGGGGTGCTTATTCTTTTCCATTAACTTTAAATTCAACACATTATTAAAATGGACGTAGCAGTCTTTCTTAATTTGTAGTTGAAAGCAACAAAGCACACTCTCATACACTCACATCTCCGAGAGCTAGTGGAAAGAGAAATGAAGGAAATGAGAACAGTCCCCATCAGTGTTAAATTAAGGCCTAGTGAGAGCAGTCTCAGAAGGGCTTAGCCACTCTGTTTCTTTTAGATGGACAACAAACAAGTACTGCACATCAATTGTAGCATGTCTATACAGGGAAATAGCGAGTGGTCAGGGCTTTTTAGAAGAAAACCCCGTCATAGAGCTATCTCTGGTTGATTTCTATGGACAGCCTGTCCTCATTTTAAGTGTGCTTTATGGATCACATGTTCATATTTGCCTTGGAAAGAGAACCAATTATTACGTTTACGAGTGTAAACCAAAGCATAGTAAATGTAGATGGTCAGGAGATTTGCTTTGAAACAATGCTCAATTGGAGCCCTCTCATACATTAAGAAATCCTTTAGCAAATGTAGCACAGCTGACAATAACATTCAACAGCCCTGGCATAGGGGTCCCTTTTAAACTCTTTTTTTTTCATATTTAACAAGAACTGCCAATCATAAAGTTATGACTTTCAACTGAATATACAGGGACATAAGGAAGATTTTAATTCAGATATAAAAGATTTCTTCTCCACCTTCATGGCTACGAAGATGGCCTAGTGATGAGAAAGGTCTCAGTCTTTGATAGGTGCAAAAAGAATTCCCACTATAATAAAGACATATTCCTTCCTCTCTGATGCTCCTTAAGGTTTTCTGATTACACAAGACTAATATAACAGTGTTAAAAGACTTGGGTTTGAAGTTATTTGAAGGAGAAAGGTGCAACCAGTCCTCACTGAGTCAGTCCTAGCAGACTCAATCGTGATGTCTGTTCAGGCAGTGTTAGGCTTCTCTAGAACTCCTGCTTTCATGCTGCCAGTCAATAGTAAGCTAACTCTTGAAGCAATTGTGATATTAAGGTACTAGTTCTATCAATACTACAGGTAGATGGCAATGTCTTGCTAAAAATGAGACTTCTTTCCATCCAGTTTAGGTTCAGTAGCTTTGAAATGTTACATTACTGGCTTTCTGCATTTCAGTATATGAAGCTCTTTCCTTTTCTCTTCCTCATTTCCCAGAGCACTGCTCAGTGTAATTTCTTGCCATTTTCCCTCAATATTTGCTTTAGAAACACAGGGCTCCAAAGTTAGTTTGTTTTCACAAAATCAAATTGAATAACAATTAATCTTCATGGGCAGTGATCCAGTGCCCTGGTATATTAGGAGGCACTTCAGCATGAATTGTGCATATGATTTAGGCACACCTTTGATTTTTCAGGAAAGCAATCCAGCCAAAATCTTAAAATTTGAATTAAAGCACCAAACTTCTGTTGAAATATCTAGATACACCTTTTCATGCTTAAGATATATTTGAAAAACTGTCTTACTTATGCCAAGTCCTATTGATATCACAAGGGCAAAAAGCACTTAACACCTTCTGGAGGTTGTTAGTTCTTAGAGGATGAAGCCAATGATATACAGTATGATGGTAAGATGGAATATGACTGCAAATCTGGCACCTGAAATTCCTTTAAAAATGAATGGACATTCTCTAGTTTGGAAGCTCAACGTATTTTTTGCTTTCCTTTCAAATATTTCAAGCTGTAAGGGCAGCAGTAAAACTTCTCTTCACAACAGCATCAGGAAAGAGAATCAAAAACCTGAAAATATTAGTTTGGGGAAATTAGGGATGAAATACACATCTATGCAATGCAACGTATCAGTCAACATCTTTTTCTTAATCACTGACTTAAAACAAGCTCCAGAACTAAATTTAGACATGCAATTTTTAAGCCAGATTTTCCAAAATACTGAGCTTTGAACAGCTCCCATAAATTCTTGCAGGATGTTGCTGAAATCTTGGTACTCATAAGTATTAAAACCCATATGTCACTGTCTAATAAAATATTTGGAAACCTAGCTTCACACATCTTTTTTGAAAAATTGTATTCTCCAGCTGAATGCATCATGAGTGATGTGGTCTTGATTTTATTCATTGTAAGGAATGAATAATCAAATAATTGCTAACTGAGAAGTGAATACAAATTTATATTTCAGGAATGCATCAGGCACCTAGATCACAAAAAAATGTGTTCTCCTCTTTCTTCCTGTAAGAAGGAAGAAGCTTGTTGAAACAGATGTACTGAAAATATCATTTTAAAGCTTTAAAATACAATTCAGTTTGGTTGTTTGTTGTATTTTCTGGTGTGTGGGGGTTTTGCCCACAAACTCATACATGTTATGGTTTTATGAATCACTTTGAAAAAGAGTGATCATTTCTTAGGAATATATTGTAAGTGGTTTTGAATTAGGATATTCAGGAGCCTTAGTAATGATTTCTGAAAATATAACACTTTTCCCCTCAGGCGTATATCACTCTTGATCTTACATCTTCGAATATACTGCATTTCGCTTTTCATACAAAAAGTAAGGTAGAGGAAAAACTCATCATCCCATCATGAAAGGCTTGCCAATGTTGTCTAAGACTTATTTCCTAGATAAGTAATTATTTTCAAAATAAGCAATGAGAAACTTTACTACTATCTTGGTTTCTATAAAGCTTAATGACTTTATAGCTATTTCTTTCAACATCTTCAGTTTTCAGTTTGAATAGTTTCCATTTTATTTCTATTTATTTCCATTTCTGCTTTTCAAACTACAGTTCTTGGAAGACAAGAAAAAAACTTTGAAAAAAACCCCACTGAATCTTCAACCAGCAAAAAAATTCACAATAGTTCTCACTGTATTCCAAAATTCTTAACAAATTCGTGAAAGAAATTTCATGGGAAGGGGAAAAATAAACAAGTAGAACTTTGAAATTTTAAATGGCATGCAGAAAAATTCTGTTTCAGATTGGAGTCCAGAATCTGTGCAGAAGATTCTGTTATTTCCAAGAATTTTACTGGCAAACCTTACCTTCTGTATCCTGGTAGCAATAAATCATGCCTGTATTTTCACATCTATTTCTAATAAGAACAGCAATCTTTTATGGCTATTTAAAGCCTGTAGATTTCCCCCAGAGTGATCCTATCCAAACATCCAGTGCTGTTGGCAATGACTATTTCCTCTCACTACAGACCTAAGAAGCAGTTTCCTCAAGGACCACTACAAGGGGTGACACATGAAAATTTTTCCTCCTCCGCTCTACTTCCAGTGGTACCCTGGGGTAATTTTCAAGTTCTGTTTGGTTTGTACTATATTTTAGAACAGGAAACTTACGATTGATTTCAAATACAGAACTCTAGGCATCATGGCATAATGCGTCGCCACCAAGATAATGAATGTAATGAACTAAGATTAAAAATGCAGATTAAGGAAATTATACTGCAAGATTATTCAGAGCATACCTCTATGAACATTTATAGTCTAGGCTTCTGTCTGAATGTGTCCTCTACACTTGTATATGTAGGATTTGCCTGAACTGTTGCAGAAAAAATATCTTAGAAATAGCGCAGAAGATGTAATAGTTTAAAAGTATAAGGAGATAATTGCAGTTCAGTATTTTTATCACTGGGTTCCAAACGTGTTTAATTAATATTACTTGATGCAAAAAAATCAGAAAATATATGCTTTTTTGGTCTTGTTTTTGTTTCCTTTTTCATTACATTCTAAAATTTTATATCCTTTCAGAAAATAGACCCCTTCTGTAGAGTTTCATTTTAATGATATTCCAGATGCCTGTTACACAATTTAATAAATGCAGGTTCATAACCTCCCATTCTTTTGTCAAGAATAACATTGAATTATGAGGGTAAGAAAGAGTGGTTAAGAAGAGAATTTTCAGGCGTAAGGTGTTTTGCTGATATGGAAAGCTAATGTATTAGATGAATCGTGGCATATGAAAAGAAGAAAAATGAGAGAAAATAGATGTGCTAAATGAATGTTTTCCATACAGTCTGATGACTGTATTACATTGAAATAACTGAAATATTCATTTCTCATTAAATTGTCTTAAACTGAGTGTCATGACTTTAAAGCAAACAAAACTCAATACTACATAAGAAATTAGAAAAAAAGAAAGTATCTCTACTACAGCTAAAAATCTTAGAGCCTATTCTTGTTTCTCTTATTTTTCTGTCCACCTTTTTTTTCCTTCAAACAAAACACTAAAAGAGACAGAGAAAGTATGGTTAACCATCTGAAGTAAAGATTTTCATTAAAATTATCTAGTCTTGCATTTAGTACAGGCCAATAGCTTTTGAAAGCAAAAATGATGCTATAAGGTAACATAAAAAACTGGATTTTCAAAATGTCATTTTACTTTTCTTTAGCCAAGTATTTCACACATATCTGAGTTGAAATGAATACATAAGTCTATGGAGGTATGTCCCTCACTATTATTTGTCAACACTAAAATGCAATCAAGGATCCTCTTTGAGAACAGAATTCCCATCAAAATGCTATTAAGTAATCAATTATTTAAAGTGTGGCACATGACATTGACATTGTTCATTATTTTATAAGAGTCATTAAACTTCAGAGTAACTATTTCATCTAATTATATTCATCATTGTTACCCCGTGAACACCTCTCTTCCCTCACAGCTCTCTGAATAATGCAAAACAGAATTTGCTGATACAGAACAAGATGTTTCAATTTGGACCAAAAACTGCTCTGGTTCAAATAAATGAATATACAACTTGGGTATATTAGAAATACGTAGTTATCCATTTATGTCTCTAAGGAACAGTTTCAGAAGCCATTGAAATTATATGAAATCTTTCTCTTAATTCCTGTTGTTTTACTTCCAATAAGAAGATTTCTTTGCGCTTATCATCAGATTTTTTTGCACTGATCAGATTTTTTTGCACTTATTATAACTTATTTTTACTTTCTACCTTGTAATTTTGGTCTGACTTTCTCCAAAAAGTGAAAAGGCTACCAAAGTCAAATCTTGATCTCTCTTTAGCCAACAATATGAGTTGAACCCTTTATGTTGAACCAATTATTTGAGGACCACTTGCTTAAAAAACATCAACCTTCTTTTTCAAAGAGACCTCAAAATATTTATATTTCAAACTTAATTTCCCTGTACCGTCTCCCTTTATTAGCTATATTCCTGTTGATACAATTAATTGTTACCATGTTGGTTTTTTCCCCATAATATTACATTAGGAGCCCGAGATCAACTATTGATCCTTTAAAACTGTCAAGTCTTCATTTTCCAGGCTCTAGTCTACAGTCTTCTGGTCTGATCTGCATTTCTTTTTTTTGGGGGGGAAGGCCAGGTACCCACCAAAGCCGCTCTATCACTCTCCACCTCAACTAGGCAGGGGGGATAAAATATGAGGAAAGGTTCATGAGTTGAGATAACGAGAGGGAGAAGTCACCCATCCAGTACTATCACAGGCAAAACAGACTTGATCTGGGGAAATTAGTTAGAATCATAGAATCAATATCCTGAGTTGGAAGGGACCCATAAGGATCATCGAAGTCCAGTTCCTGGCCCTGCACAAGACAACCCCAAAAATCACACCATGTGCCCAAGAGCCTTGACCAAATGCTTCTTGGACTCTGGCAGCCTTGGTGCTATGAACACTTCCCAAGGGAGCCTTCACCTCCAGATCACAGAATCACAGA
>VZRJ01006239.1:670-58835 GCA_013397565.1 Ptilonorhynchus violaceus
TCTCGGCTCCAGGGCCTGGAGCAGCCCCCTCCTTTTCCACTGATGTTGGTGTCTGCAGGGCTGTTCTCTCTACATGTTCTCACCCTGCTGTTCTCTGAGAGCAATTACAACTGTGCAAAACTTTTTTTTTTAAGTCTTCTTAAGTATGTTATCACAGAGGCATTACCACCATTTCTGATGGGCCCAGCCTTGGCCAGCAGCATGTCCATCCTGGAGCTGGCTGGGATTAGCTCTGTCAGACATGGAGGAAGCTTCTGGCAGCTTCACACAGAACATACCCCTGCAGCTGCCCCACTACCAAAACCTGGCCATGCAAACCCAATACATCTTATCTTAGAGGTACCATGGAAAGTAACCCCTTTTTCTTAGTTCTTAGTTGCCTCTGTACTTAAATTCAAGATACACAGAACAGAGGCAGAACCCTTTGCATACCTATATTGAATGGAAATACACAAGCAGTATGCAAACAACTTTGCAAACTGAAGAGGGGAGGAAGTTCTCCTGTACTCAAATAGAAGTATTTCCAAGCATAACATGATCAAATTTTCAACAGTCAGTAGAGCAAAACCTGATTGTAGCATCTCTCAATTCTGTCCTTGCTTACCACACGCCTATGTAAATCCACCATGACCTTATTGATTTCAAGGAGATTACTCCTATGGTGCTTGTATTAACCTAGTACTAACAAACAAGGTCAAATACCTTTGTGATAACTGAAGACTGAATTAAAGTCTCTGTTAAAACTGATTTATTAAAACACAAACATAATTTCCTTACTGTGAACAGCTATTATTAATTTAAAATCTCTTCAAGTGGTTACTTCAACATAAAGTTATCTTAGTCAGGTAAAAGCAGCTGTAACTAAACTTCAAATGCTCCAAGTCCATTTTAAATGTTGATATAGAGTCATTCCAGTTCTCTATATAGATAGAGATAACCAGTTATAACTGGTTTTATAGATAACCAGTTCTCTAACTTTTTAAATCAGCTTTCTGTGGAAAAAGTATAGTTGTGAATCAAATAAAAATATGGATCTTGGAAAAAAAAAAAAGAAGAAAAAAAAGAGCATGAGAGATGATCCTTATTAGCAAACGCAGAAAAGAACCCAAAACTGAAGTGACTTGTTCAGAATTTTCTGTAGGATCCATATCAGGACAAAAATTTTTCAAGTACAAAATATCTGTACACATCCATTTTGGCATTACATTCATGCCACAAATATGTACTGAAATCAGTGGGTTTCTGGGCCCAAATTAAAGAAAATACGAATTGGAAATCTTGGGTCAATTGGCATGTTAGAAAAATTGGGTCAAATAGATACTCATGTTGAGACTCCATTGCTAACCAATCCTCTACTGTCTGATTTGCTATAAAAAGTAACTGAGACGTAAAAGTTAGTTGGTTTGTGGGGGGCTTTTTCCTTGTTTGTTTGTTTTTTTTAAGTTATGCTGTCAGGTTCAGAACATTTATCTTCTCTCCTCCTCCAAGATGAATCACAGTATTTTATAAGATGGCTATCTTCACTGTAAACTGCCCCCTAAAATATTCCATTTCAGTTTTCTGCTAAAATATAAGTACATGAACATGTAATGTGCTCTGACCTTTAACGGAAATATAAAATCTTTCTATCCAACCCAGAGAACATAGTATCCACCGGACAGCTGCAGTTTTCTAAGAATTAGCTTGTTCTTCCATCACTCTCTTTTTGTACAAATAAATTATGTAAGCCCTTTGAACCAGCAGTTCTCAGGAAGTACAGAGCATCTCAAGAGTATCACATATGTCCTTCAACACTTTTAATAAAAGAGAAATCTAAGAACTGGGGTTATGCTGCAAAACTAAAAAATGAAAAATGCCTTAAGACATCCAGCCATGTTTTAAAGCAGCTGAACTCCTTACATGCAGATGTTCACTTTGAAATGTATCAGTTCCCAGCATATGGAATAGGATACACATGATATGCCAAGAGCTAGGTCCAACTACACGTTCTACAGTTTATTTTTAGGTGGAAAGTAAACAAGACATTTTATTCACTGCAGGTTGTCCAGCTTTGGTGATTATTAGAAGTTGTATGAGGTTTTTAATGCTTCTAACATCTGGAGCTGCATGTCTTCCCTCCTTAGGAAGGCAAAGTTTAAGAAAGCGATGTCTAAGGTTTTCTTGAAGAACATTATTATTAAGGAAATACCAAAGTAGCCCTTTGTGCAGTTTGAGGCAGCTGCTTTTCATCCAGAAATTGATGACTTTTGCATAATCTGATGTCTTAGCATTGGTAACAACTGCATGATTAAAGAATGAAAGATGGCCCGCTCATAGGAGCAACACAGCTCAAGACACGTTGCTCTCTTCCAAGGGCATTGCTGCAAAAGGCATTGGGCAGTATTTCCTGCCACCGGCATGAAATTTTCACTTTTGTTGCAAATGATGTATTTTTTAAAGCTCTCACTTAACTCTGGCAGCTGAGTTGTATCACAAAGTATCCTCTGGTGCTTCGAAACTGTATTCACCTTCACTCCATACAGAGAGAACACTCTAGACAAAGGATTTTCAGTGCCTACTAGACTGTACTGGAAGACTTGCTTTGTACGGTCAATATTTGGATTGCAGTGTTCTTTCGCTCTTAAAGGTTCCCATATTGTCACTTCTTTCCCTTTCCTGAATAAACTAGTAGCCTTACAGAATGAATATAATTAGTTCCTTCTAGCTGGAAAATGTCATGAATACAAAAGAGGGTTCTCTCATTCAGACTCACTCATTCCTTCAAGTCTGGGTCAGTAGTGACTATTCTTTGTTGAACACTTCTTGCTAGTCTTCTCCACAGGCAAATGACTGTACTTAATCCTTTCTACTCTGCCGCACCTCCTGAACCCCACAACCTGAAGAACTCCTCCTCCTCTTGTCTTACGCCCTCACTGTTTCCCCCTTGGCCTCAAGCCAGCCATCAGTTACACCATCACGTGCCTCTCGCAGAGCATTTTCAAACTCCTGAGCGCAAAGGGCAACACAAAGTTGTGAACGGACCTCTAAGGATGCAGGTGGCTGGACAGACAGTACCAACGTACCAGTGATTAACAGGGATGCTTTAAAGGTTCTTTTAACAGATTGGCACTTGTTTTGCTCTTTCCAGAAGGTTTTCTAAAGGCACAATGCCTAACCCTAGAAATACAAGGGTTTTATTTATTATTAGTTTTGAGAAAAAGGTCACATTTAATTTTACATGGGTTTGTATTTTGATTAAATTAAAAATAGTTTCTTTATGTTGTCTTAGAAACTATTCCAACTTCCTAAGTTATCTTTAATTACATATGTTGAAATACTCATGATTTCTCCTGATTTGAATAGGCTTAGCTAGCTACTGTATGATGCCAGAACTGAGAAACATTTGGATAGATTAATGATCTTTGAACTGTAAAGACCCTCCATATTCATGGAATACTTGCATTTGTGTCTAGTTTGAACATTTTACCTTTAATCATAAATGAACTTGAACTTTGAACTCTGTCAGTTAAAAATTCATATCCACAAGTTGGCAAAAATTTCAAAAATAACAAATGGAATGAAAAAAATTGTTTTGGCACAGTATTAAAAAGGTTGATTGTTATAAGACAATTTCATGTGTCAGAATTTTTCTTCATTATCAAATTAACTAAAAACCTAGCGAAGTGCTAGAAGTTAAGCTGAATCACCATTTTTTAGAATTTAATCAAACACATTAACTAAACTCCATTTTCCAGTTTGACAAGTTAAATAGGCAAGATGAAATAATTGACTATTACATCATATTTCAAGAGTAGGAGGCAGAGAAAGGACCTCATCTCTGGGAAGCACTGAGCGTTCTGATCCAGGGCAGGTCTTGATAACTCAGCAACTGAACATGAGCTCAGCAGTACCAGCTCAGGAATGAGAAATAATGTAGTAAGCGAAGGGCTGTCACTGCATGGCAAAAACAGAGGAGCACTTTGGAACAGAAAGGCTTATTTGGATTTGCTAAAATACTTATTTAAGTAAAACAGTGACTCAACTGGCTGCTAATTTTGTAAAGAACATACGTGCTAAATATCTTTGGTCAATCAACAAACAACGTTAATCAAATCAGTGTAAGATTTGCTTTATGCAGCTTCAGGTTTTGAGCAAGTCTCTGATCAGCTGCAATATCTCGTTTTAAGTGCAGTGCTAATACCACATTTTCTACCAAGTTAAATCAGTTAAATACTAACTCACAGTAATTTTTGTTTAAATTAAATCTACGGAGAAGCAGTACTAACTATTACTGAAGTACTACAGTTCTACTTATGAACTATGGAATCTCTGACACAAGCTGACATAGTTTCTAGAGCATCAGAGTGTAACCCGTGTCTGGCAAGAACAAGTAACAAGAGGCAAAAGGAAGAGACACTGGACTGTAAATCATATTGCCAACACATGGAGACAGTGAGGGTTTGTGCTTGAATTATTTTTATAATACTGCAAAGATTTTTGTCCAGAACTGAACACATAACAAGAGGCAAAAGGAAGAGACACTGGACTGCGAAGTATATCACCAACACACAGAGACAGCAGGGGCTTGTGCCTGAATTATTTTTATAATACTGCAAAGATTTTTGTCCAGAACTACACATACATTCAAGATCACAAATGAAACTGTGTAGAAGCAGCAAAAACCACGAACTAGCCTGGCACCACTGCACTCTGCCCTGAATAAAGGGCAACGCATAGCCCTGACCCCCACAGAGCAAACAAGGAACTGTAGCTGTGACTCAGTCTCAGTTTGGTACTTGCTTCCCCCTTAGTCTACATGTGATGTAATTTGTACCAGCCCTTTTCCTGGTACACTTCACTTTGCCCTCCACCCCCACTTAGCTGTGCTGTCAGTGAATTAGGAGACAGAGCCAGTGCTCCATGCACTCCCTCCCACACAGATCGGAGCAGCAGAGCAGCAGCAGCTGTCTCCTCTGCAGCCTTGGGATCTGCAGCATGGGCAATCCAGAAGCAATGGGACAAATTTGCGCCCCAATACTCCTCTGTGGAGATTGATAAGCACTTCAGTTTCAAACTTGAAGAGAAAGTTAAAATGGACAAGAGGGAAAAAAACTAAAAAATGATGGCTTCTGAAAGTTCTCAATTTATTTTTTTAATTGACTTCTATGGCTACTCCTTTCTATTTAAGACCTTTGTAGTTCAGCTCCTTACTTTACTGCCCTCTTACACTGAGGAATAATCCTTCCTGGAATCACGCGAAATTTACTATGCATAACGCTATTTAGTGCAACCTAAGTTATTTGAATATGGCCCAAATCCTGGTTGTGATTCTGGACAACAACGGTGGGAAATATTTTGCTCAGAGACGTGTTTATCCCTGTGCTTTTAAAATATTTTTTCCTAGAACTGTAAATCATCTTGTGCAGCTTTTGATGGCTTTAGGAGTAAATTACTCATTTGCTAAGCCCTAGTCTCTATATAAGAATGTACAATCTCCATGTCAGAGTTCTCATTTTAAAACTTCTAAACTGAAGCATCTGAAAGCAGACCGAGGCAAAACCATAACATGCAGTACCAACAATGTCAAATAAAGCATGTTTCTAAACTACATTCCATTCTCCTTAAAGGAATGTGAATTCCTACTTAACTAATCTCCACGACTGAATCTACTTTTGATCATACAATCTCTCAAATAAATAATACTTACGATGAAACAAATGGGAAGAGTGGGTATGCATTGTGGGTACCAAATAGAATTTAATTTCAATGTAATTATTCAGGGGGGTGAGAGGAAGAAACCTTATGCTTATTACAAGCACTGAAGTATGTAATTTCCTCCCTTGACACGGAGTTTGCCAAAACAGATAATTATGGAAATGATAGAAATAGTTTGAAACAATACAGGCATCGTCAGAAAAAGTTTCTTTTTTTAACATTTCACCTTCTATCCAATTGTGCAATTCAGAAGCCACTGAGTTTTATTACTGTGTAACAAGTACATAATGTATGAGAAAAGCAGTAATTTCCTGCAGTTTGCAATTTCAAACTACTTTCAGGATCTTGACACTAATTAAAGGAACATGCAATTCTACTTTACTTCACATGAAATATTAACATAACATACACATGCATATAAAGCAACACAGAGGTTTCAGTTCAAACTGAGATTTGTGGCTGATCAGCCCTGTGTGCACTACAGAGGAAGCAGCACCTCTATCAACAGTGAAGTGATATCTAGTACAAAGATCTGTGTTCTCAGAGATGTGTTATTATAGGTTCACATCTACCACTAGCAGGATACCACATTGCTGGGTTCAGAGATAGACCACACTTCTCTCCATACCAATTTCTCTTGGCATTGCTGTAACTGCAAGTTTTCTCATTAGCTTTTTGGCACCCCAAGACAGTCTGTAACTTTATTTCTATCTCCATTCTACAGACAAGGCCTTAAACAATGCCAAGTTACTCAGATACCCTTGAACCTCAGGACACTGTCAGATGTGTGTAGCTATAAGGTCTGTTACAGGAGAAAATAAGCATTAGATTTCTAAATACATTCAGGTACCTTGTATTACAGACAGTGGGATTCTTTAAAAGCCCCTACAAATCTGATGCCCTCTGAAACAAGAAAAAAAAATCAAATAGAACTTAGGCACAGAAAGGCCTGAAGAGAGAAGGGTTTCCCCCATCTTCCATAAGCATCCTTTCTTTCCTTTCCAAACAAGATGAGAAAAATCCAAAATATAAAGATGCCATGTTTTAAGTCAGTAGGGAAATCTGTAGCCAGAAGAAAAACTGGGATGTAGGAGCATATGCGAGACAGCACATTTACATTCACCTTACAAACTTTCTAATGAGCCATACAGAAGGTAGACTATGGCTCAAAGAATGGAAGGAAATGGCCTCTTAAAGAAATAATTGGCATGGATGGAACATCCTTCCCATAAAACAACTGCTGTATCTCAAGACAACTTTTCTTAATAAATTCTGACAACATTAATGCTTAGCAGGTGAACTAATATGCATGTAAAGTGATAAATTATTAAATCTGCTTCCACAAAATAGTATTTGATTGAAATTACTTTAATATTAGTAGCATTTTAAACACTTCCATTAATTTAAAACTGTAAGGTCTCTTGACAATGACACGTTTCCTATATATCTGGTTTCCTATATACATAATAAAGAAATGTATTCGTCTTTAGTTATTCACCCCTTGTTAAACCGGTTAAAATATAATTCAGAGCTGCATAGGAACAGGTAATGATCAATTTTCCTCAGCCAACCATGTATGACCATACTCTATACATATATAGAAGGGAACAGATGACAGAATGCTACAGTACTGCAAAAATACACACTTTCAAGCTCAGATTCTCACCTGTTATTAAGGAGTATATGTGTGTGTACACATACATACATGCTTAGATAGGGTGAAGGCATGATCCAAACTTCTATATCAAGATGAATTCCCTGATTACCATAGAAACAGAGTATGTTTAAGCAGAAGAAACAACTTGATCTGCATTCATTTGTAAAGTTGTCACCCTTATCATAATTAAGTTGAGACGTGGCATATTTCATGCTGTAATAAAATCAAAAGGCAATCAACTGTTAACCAGTATCCCAGAAGGAAGCCCTAGGCTTCCAGCACTAACATTCCTTATGTAACTGGCCAGGTTAGAAATAACCAAGTTGATGAGCAGCATTCATGGGTTATGTCTAGCCAGATACAGAAGTCTAAATGACTTCCTCCAAAAATGGGGAAAAAGGGGTGGGTGCACAAGGCAGAAAGAAACCATTAGGGATGTGGTACGCTTAACACTGAAAAAGTTGACTTGTAAAGTCACTGGAGTATTCTTTCATTAAAAAAAAAAGAGAGAAATTAAAGAGAGAGGTAAAGCAACTTCTTCAGAGAGAAAGTTAAAGCTTTATAATGGAAATAGAAAAAAAAAATCAGTTTGGTGTTTCTGGAAGAAAGAATGACCTGAATACAAAACATGATCAAGTCTCAAAAACATCACCAACAGACTTAGCTGGTGCCATGACTCAACTACCCTGACCTCTGGCAATGAGGGACAACCCACATTCATTCTCACCTGAGTGACTGACATGTCCTGATGATTATGAATGACGTTTCGTTACCCTACAGTGTTTACCAAACTATCGATTCCCAAAATGTAGTTATCAGTGTGATAGTGTGATCAGTAAGATCCAGAAGCTGTAGCTCTGCAATATTTTTTATTAAAAATTCATCATAGATCTCATCATAAGACTTGATAGCCTGAGCAGTTAGGCAACTTCTATCATCAATAACCAAGAGCTGAACAAAAGACAAGTTTGACAAATATAAAATACCCCAAACATAAGATTCAAAAGGCAGATGGTAGACTAAAAAGGGGGAACAGAAATTTTAATAAAGTTCAACATATGTAATTTGATATTAGAAAGACAAAAAAAATGAAGGGCAAAGGACAGGAAAAAAAAAAGTAGTATTACAGACTGCAAAGGTAGGAACACAGGCACAGCTCCAGAAACTTATGCTTTAGGAACTTTAATGCTGCTTAAGAGTGCTACAATATGATGTTGACAGCAAAACGTCATTAAAGCAAAAATGCAAACTTCGTGGGCTTTGCATCCTTTTTCAGAAATAGTCTAGTCTCCTGAGAAATACATGAAAGAACAAGGAGATTTGTTATATGGGGTTTCAACATGGAATATGGCCATAAATATTCCCTTGTTTCATAGCTGTCAAACAGCAGTTTACCATACCATCTTTACTGTCAAAAGGAGAATATAATAGAGAATAGTAGCCAGTAAAGTTTATGTAGCTAAAACACTAAAGCAAATCAGTCCTACAAATAGTGATCAAACAATATTCTATATGTATTTCACTACCGTAATTGTATTTATAATGATATTGTGGTGGAAAGGTTTGTGGTACAGCAGTTTCAAATTAGGACAAAAGTAATCATACATAGTGCCCTACACTATTACAGAGAAAGAAATTAGCCCGCACTATCACATATTTAAAATATGACTGGAGCATTATTTTCAAAATATTAGCAAGAATTTTTAATATACATATATTTGAACTATTTTTTCTTATACAGGAAAAAAGTATTTAGAGATTACTTGAAAAGATAACTATTTTCAAATTCCTAGTTTATCACTTCTGCTCTGATAAGGTCAATGCACAGCCCTGCAGGTAAAGTACCTAGCTGCTAAATTATTTTTCAGATCTATTACCTTATGAAACTGAAAGTATAAACAGTCCTACGACTCTGAATGCACCATTAGTCCCAATAATCTTTCACTTTCCATAAATTGCTTTTTCTGAAAGGCAAAATATTTAGAACACTATTGTTCCACAGTTCTTTCACCTGTGGAGACTTTTTGCTCCCTATTTCAAAAATGAACCAACATCTCTAGTGCCAGGACGAGCTCTATTGCACCAGTTCCAGACCCAAAGCTTCCTGCCTTGGCGCAGGCTTATCAGCAACTGTCATGGCAGTCTGGCTCACAGAAACGACAGAACACAAGACACAACACCTCCCATCTTCAAGTATCACATTTAGTGGTAATTTTAACAATAAAAGTTGTACGCATACAGTTAGTATGCACCAGAGGTAATTAAAGGGAGGTCAGTCCAAACTTAGATGAAACTGCTGTTGTAGTATCACTCCCATGACAGCACAAGTAACAAGTTTGAGGAGGAACAGGAAAAAAAAATTCAAAACCCAAACAAACCCACCGTTAGTGTAACAGGAGGAGAAATTAAACTTAAATTTAATATTAAGGAGAAATTAAACTTCTTTCATTTACAGGTGTATTATACCTCTTACTGTCTCTACAGCCTAAGTGACAAGTGTGAAAGAGGGGCAAAGAGAACTAGCTGAAAAGCTGTATGTTGCGTGGGAGTTTGTTTTAATGACCTACAGTTTGTCAGCATCATCCAACAAGGTCCTGCAGGTCATCTCAACACATAGGCAGTCGGGACAACTCTTCACAAGTCAGTGACCAAACGGCTGGAGATCCCAACATAGCTTCATTGAACTTGACACAGTTATTCCTGATGCAAATGAAGTATCTGCCTCCATGGGTGTCATTCTGAATCTCTATAGCAAGCCATGCCTGATCTACTCTCATTCCTTGCTGGTGGTTAGCAACTTGTGATAGGAATCCTGAGCCAGTCGTGTATGTGTGTGTGCATCTCTACACACAGATCAGCAGTCAAACTTGTTCCACTCTTTACAAACTCATCTTCATGAAAGACACTGTGGGACATTTCTCTGTTCTCTCTTATGAAACAAGACATTGCAGCAACTCCCCCATCTCATTAGCACTGTAAAATGTTAGTGCAATTAGTTTTCCTGTTTTGATCAATCCACTGGCAGCTGGCTTTGAAACCTACATTTTAATGCCAACTGTCATAAAGAAAACCCTTGCAGAAGAAGTCATAGCAATCATTTCAGAATTTGTTTAATTGAAGAGACTCTTCAATGGTCATGATTATCTTAAAGAACCTATGCATATCATCTTAAAAGAATTCACACAGACAGTGAATAAAGAATAACAGTTATATTTCCACTTATTTTACTTTTTTCTAAGTGTTAGATATTTAGTCTGTGTATATTTTCATCAATTAGGCAAGGAACATGCTAAATTCTCCCTCACAAGTGACAGATCACAGCACAGATGAGTCCACTATAAATTAATTATGATAGTTTCATTACAACAATTGAAAATTTAAAGACATTTCATCTCACCTCAATGGTGGGTGGATCTTCTCTCTTTTTTCTTATCCATGCTGCAAAAAAATAAAAATCAAACGGATTATTTCAAAGATCACAAACACTATTAAAACTAAACATTATTATGAATTTGTAACAGAAAGCAAATATTTGTGAAAAAATTACAATACAATTTGCCACAACCTGGCAAATCATGTCATTTCCCAAAATGTAGACACAAGATATTATTTCCTTTTCAATACTCTCATTCTTCAGAAAAGGAAGGGACGGGGGAATGGTGTCACCTCTGTGTGGAGACCTTGGGCACAGTTTATATACCACCTTGGCAGTCAAAACAGGGCTTAAAAACCACGGCTCATGGCACAGGCCTATTGGTGAGTTTGCAATGCAGAGTTGAGCTACACTCTAAGAAAATGACAAGTTTACTGATGAAAAGTGAGAACAGCCTTAGACCATTCTGAAGAAAAACGATTCCTATATATATTTCAGGAATTCTGAAAGCCGAAAACCTTTCAATGTTACTACCAACAAAAATTCCTCAACAGGCATGAAGGGTACAGCCTCAAACCCGACGGAAGGGCTGCAGAGCCTTGACTGAAGCACATCCTGTGGCTGTGTGGGATTACCCACTTCATGGAGGGGCAGGTACTGTGGCTCAGGTTTTCTCAACAAAATCCATTAATATATGCCCTCTGCTTCCACTAACATTGCTGTTAGCTGGGACTGTGGGGAGGCAGCAATCCAGAGAGCCCATCACAGACGCCGACAGGTCTTGCTTCCTTCAGGCAATGAATTGTAAGAGAGAGCTCCAAGTATTACAGGCATTATTTAGAGAAATTACCTGACATCACTCTTTAGAAGTACCACTACTGTAGCATTTTTTCACACCTTTTCAATCCACACAGTTGGTAGGTACTGTGTTGGATATTTCAAAGACATTTGTCTTTTCTGCCCATATTTTTCAAATTAATTAGTAGCAGAATGCAAGTAGCCAGTAATGAACAGAATGACAAACATAAGGAAAGCCACTTCCAAGTGCTAAGACACAGCAAAATGTTATTTAATATGTTTGTTTGGATAATTAAGACTTTTGTTACTATGCTTGAAAATTAGAGCAAAAATAACATTTTGCTATAACCCAGTCAAATTCCTGGCCTCACCTGTAACCATCTATAAAGTTTCAGAAATGCTTTAAGAAGGAACTATTCCAAATTTTAATTTTCTAATACCATCTGTGCTGTATTTTGAGTCAGACAAGTCGAAGACACTAAAACCTGCACAAAGTCATAACATCATCTCACTTCTGAAAATGCAATTGCATATAAGGTAAAACACTAACACCACAGCTTCAGCAGCAGCATGCAACTGGTTTGAGGGAGAATAGCTTCCAATTAACATACAAACAAAGGGAGACAAAATGGTATAACAGCTTAGAACTTAGCCATGATGGCAATGATAACAGCCTTGGTTAATGGTAAAGTTTAATGGTAAAATACCTGTAATAACATGAAGCAAGGTAATACTTTTGGTTCTTGTCTATCAGATGCCACTTCCTGAAGATATGTACTTTTAAACAGCTTTCTCAAACTATTTTTCTTAAAAGCAGTCCCTGTCAGCTCTTCTTAGTTAGAGGTCCTAACAAAGAATAGACCCAAATTTGCCATTGTGGAGAAGTGACTGAGCTCTGAACAGTGAACATCACCCTTTCTGAAAGTTTTATGTTAGCGGAAAGAAAAACAGCCCTTTAAGGTAATTCAAAATACAACTAAGTGACTTTCTATTAAATCTATCGAACTAGAGGACACTTCGCTTGTCCCTGTATCACTTACAAACATTTAAATTCTACAAGGATTTCAAACTGCAAATTCTGGCAAGATCAGGGTATAAACTGAGACTGCTGCTTCTCAGCTGGCAGCCTTGCAGACACTTTTTGTAAAAGAAACAACAATGCTACTGAAGAAAATCTTATCACATAAGCCTTTCCTCCTGACAGAAGTTACCTTTGTCCATACTTTGCAACAGTTCCAGCATCATTCAGACAAGCAAAAAAGTAGTAGAGATTTCAGATATAGTGAAGTATGTACACTAGATACTAATCAATAAAAGATACAGCTAGAATAAAAAAGAAAAAACAGTAGTTCAAAATGTCTGCTAAAAAATAAAGTTTTAAACCATCAAAATTTTACAGATTACTTTCAACAAAATATCATCTTCTATCTTGCCATGCCTTGCTTCTGACCTATGGAAGGACAGTACCACAGTTTTCATTCCCATAGCTCTCAGCACATAAAAATTGATTCACTTTTTTTGAAATTGCCAGTATTTTCTTAAAATACCAGCTGCATTTTAACTTCAGATGATTATAACTACTGATCCCTAAAGAAAAAACTTGAAATCCTACAAAAATAAAGCCGCAGTTAGAAAATTCTGCTGAAATATAAACATTACAATAGGTTTTCTTTCAAGAGGAGCTGTGACTTTTAGCAGTTATTTGATTAATGATTTTCAGATGAATGGACTATGTCCAATAAAAGATTTTATCATTTAACTATCTACCTTGTTTAACAAGCTGCAAACAAAACAGGTAAGGGTAACACAATGACACATGTCCTGTGCACAGAGGCTGTGAGGCAAGGAGCATTACACAACACATTTACATTCATTAATTGAACTCAGTACCAACATTCAAAAGCAACGAAACAAACCTTAATTTAGGAAGATTTCTCATAGCAAACATTCCATAATCACTATATCTATTTAAATACATAAATAATGCACACAGTTTTAACACTGTGCTATTGTTCTTCCCAGTTATAACAAACACTTGAATGCATGGCTTTATAGGAGCTATCAACCTTCCTTTTTTTCTAATAAATGTCATGAATACACATCTTTTTCAGCTTAACTGTAAATAAAACTTGCTCACACAAATATTGATACTATTTTCCAAATTACTACAAGTAAATTAATTTTAATATCTCTAATGAACTGCACAAGAAAATAATTATTTAATGAAGGATTTCTTGACTGCCATGTAGCTGAGGGAGAAATACAGTAAGAAAATTTATTAAAATGTTTTTATACCCATAAAATGAAGTTAGCTAGCTTTATCATATTCCTCTGTGCAAATCCATTTCTCAAATATTCTACATAAAGCACAGCTCAAGATACAGTATAAGATTAAAAGCAAAGAAAACATCATCTGAATTCAGTATAGTTTACTATACTGCACTTCACCATCTAATAGTTTTATCAGTCTTCAAAAGCAATACATTTTACTAATAATTCACCTGACCACTCCTTAATCTTTGGGAATTAGAATCGGAGGACTCTAATATATTTAATTCTTACCAGTTTTCAGGTGGTTCTCTTTGAGACAGGAAGATTTTTAAAAGCCTTTCAAATCTTTAATTTTTAAGTTGTCATTAAAATTTTGAGCATCCAACACACAGTTCAAAAAAGCCCCAACACCTCATAACTCAGGTATAAGAGAAATTCATGGTAACAAAGGGAGAATGAATGTATACAAAAATATAACCAATTTGCTTCTGAGTTAGCACTAGCTTTAACAAAATCCAAGTAAATAATATATTGAAGTTTAGACATTTTGCATTCTCTTTGGAAAATATATCAGCGTATACAGTTAAGTAAAGAAAAAGTTCTTGTACATTTCTTTATGATCTGCATTACACTTTTGGTGAATGCAGGTTGGAATTACCGAACAGATTTATACCACGGTCAAATATTTGTTGATGGAAACAAGGCAGGTAGGTGCTTTATTACATATTATTTGAACAACATATGCACACATACGTTTAATTAAAAGGCAACAGTTAGAGCTGGAAAAAATTTCTATGTGACATTCCCATTCCCCAAGTTAACAAAACAAAATGCCTTCACCATTGTCAGCCAAGATGTTTTAAATCTGGCAGAGAAGGTAACATGCATGTACTGAGTGCAACCAAAACCTGCTTCCCTGCGCTCCCAAAGCTTTGGCAAAATGAATTATTGCCTCTATTTAAATCCGCTGCTTCTAACTTTATCTGGATGTACTCATTTTAATTCCACCTTTGTCTAAAAGGAATTTTGCAAGTTGGACATTTCCTACCTTGAGACCTTCGCATTCTTTCACCAGCACTTATTCGCATTCTAATTAGTATGCATGAAATTTTCATTGAACTTTAAGACTCCTACTGGCAGATAACACACTGCAATGACCATAAAAGTGAACATGCAAATTAAGACTCCCATTAATCACTAAATGTTACCAAGTAAGGAAAAAAAAGAGAGATTAGGCAATAAAACGCTGCATGAAGCATGCAATCTCCTGAATCTCCATGGTATATAACACTACAGATCTCCCCTCAGGAGCACTATTGACATGTCCTGAGGAGGTAAATTACACATTCTTCAGTAGGTGAACAGTAAGAACTAACAGACAGAAAGGTTATCTGTTGTGTGCATCCATACTGCCTAGCGAAAAGTAAGCGCTCCCACTTTGAAGTAAAATAGAAGAGACTTTACCTAAACAAAACTAGGGAATATTTGTATTATCCATATGTATCACATTCTAAATTCAAAACTATAGTACAAAAGAAAATACATTTTTGGATTTTTCAAATTAAAACTAACTGAATTTTATCTGCACAAAGAGGTAACACTAAGGATAACACAAGGGATTCTGTTTTAGTTTTACAAAAGCCTTAATGGACGTTTCAGAACTTTTGTAAAATTCACAGGTCTGAGAACGTAGGAAATTTAATCCCACAGAGTGCTTAAAACTAACATCTTCTGGAGAAAAAAATCCAGACAAGTCCTTCAGGAGTAAACCCTCAGCCTTGTATCCAGTAAGCTCCCACAACTAGTACACGAACACCCTCTCCAGAGTCAGAGAAACAGCTTGCACAGATTGAGTCTGTGATCTGGACAATGCTTTATAGCTTTCTACTTGGTCTCCTTTACCTTTATTATGTGTTTAAAACTTGATAAACACAGCACCAAAATGAGTCACTTAGCTTACCAGCTATCTCAGGTATAGAATGAGATTTAACTCGGACCCTCTTCCATTTCACTACAGCCTGTTCCCACTTCTTACACTATCCTTTGTCCCCGGTTTTGTGAAAGTTCTCCTCAGACAACTCATGCTTGTAAGTATTTCCAGCGATAGGACTTTTATTAATTTTGGTCACAAGAGGTTTCCTTTTCCACTCATACAGGGTGTAGGGTAATAAAAAGTGTGCTGGGATGACTGCTTTTAAATGAGGTAGTCATTAAGAATTGTTCACAAGTGAAAAAAACTGAGTCCTGGCAGAATAAAGACAGCACAGGTAAAAGCAGCTCTCTACAGATCCCAAGAAAAGGAGAGGAGTTAAGCATCAGACTCTTCAGCACAGTCCTTAAAGTGAAAAGCCTGAGAACAATAGGGAAGGAGAGCCAGCCAAAACTGAGGCAGAGGCCATGGATGTCAGAGTACATACACAGGCTTTGGAGAGGAGGCCCCTGAGATGTAAGCTTGTGCCCAGCAGAGTCCAACAGTAAAGAGAAAACAAAGCAAGAAATAGTAAATAATCTTCTAATTATATTAATTTTTTACTGGTCACAGGAAATACTTTAGAATTCCTTCTGCAGAGTCTCAGGCTATTTGCTGGAATGATCAGCATCCATAATAGCATGAATTACAACGTGAACACCCACAGAAAGAATGTACTGGGAAATTTTCAAGAGTCTGGACAGAAGATACAGAGTGAAAGTTCAGCACGGGTCCTGTGGGCCTGGGAAACTTCTAGACCAATCTTAAAGAGGAAAATATTGGGAGAGAAATGTAATGAGCCTTTCAGCAAAGAGTGTCTAAAAATCTTGAATTAAACTGTTCTAACTCAGATAACTGGCTTCTCTAGTATTATTTGAACTATCTACACTTTCCATTCTTTCTTACTTTTAACTCATTGAGAAGTTTTCTTTTTATAGGAGGCAATAAAGAAGTAGTGAAGAATTGAAATTCAGAGCATCCTACATCCCTAACTCACACCCCAATATGCAGCAAAGGCTCAACAGTTCTTTGAACAGCCTCTATACCCACAGCAGCAGAAAGAATTTTAGCTTTTTAAAATTCTACATCCACAAAACCGTTTGCAACATTCAAACTCACATTTAAAAAAGCCTTTTTTAATAAATTCCCATACTTTATCTCAGAAGTATACACTACACACCCGTTGTGCTTAATAAATGCACAGGGGAAAAAAGCATGCATGTATCTCTTCTTTCTAGAGAAATTCAGTACTATGGTGGTTGAGGAATGGTAGTCCCCAATTTTGTTCCCCCACAGAGGCCCCCCAAACCACACTGCCCCTCGCTCCCTCCCTCTCCTCTCCCACCTTTCGCCCCGCAGGTGGCTGAGAGGAGAATGGGAGGCACAAAAGGCAAAGGTGAGTAAGAACAATTTACAAGCAATGAGATAAGGAAACAAAACAGTAACAGCAACAATACTAATAGCAAAAGTGCACAAAAGAGTGTTGGAATTTCGTTTTTGTTTTTACTTTTGCTGTTTCGTGAGTTCTTTGCTCAGAGTTTGGAGTAAGACACAGGAGACACTGAAGAGCTCTAATCAGGTTGTTTATTAAGTTCTTATCTATGACAAGGCAGCACAGGGCACTCTCTAAGTTAGGAAGGTGGAAAATGGCTTCGAACCGTGAGTTCCAAGGTTATTTAAAGTCTAATTTACCCAATTATAGACTGCCAACTAACATGTTTTCACNGAGAGGATGATTTACACGCAAAATGCTCACCAAGACTGACATGAGATGACCACAGCCATGTTTTCACCCGGAAGAGAAGCCACACCCTTCTTCTCAGAAGCCAGAATCCCCTTCCCCTGCTCCCAATGACAGTGAGGAGGTATCAAATAACATCTGGATTCCGGCCACAGCCCCTCAGCCACACCCCCTCGAAGCTATCCTAAAAAACTAACCCTGTCCTTGGCCAAAACCAGGACAAGTACTTAAGAGGAAAAGGCTATTACCCAATCTGCACACTGCAAATTTTCCTTTCCTCTGTGAATTCTTTGTATTTGCTGACAAAATCACAAAAGAAAAACCTCACAGTTATGAAGATGAGAAAGTTAAGCAACAAAACTGTAAACATAGCTCATAAAAATGGGACTAGCCAGTTTGTCTTGTGTCTTCTCTAAAACAAACCTGAACAGGATGCCTTGAAAACTCTTGAAAAGTGTATTTCAGGTCTGGCAGCTGCAGCTTTTCAGGCAGGTCCATATCCCCATGAGGATATGTGACATTTGACTTCAAGGTCCCTGTCTTGTCACATGCAACCTCCCAAAACGCTGCACCCTCTTAAGCACCGCACTGTCAAATCACAAATGGATTTGTGCTAATTTTCTGAAGAGAGATACAGCACAGGCTTCTTAGTGCTACAGAGGTCCCAGCAGTCCAAAGCAATGAGTTCACATAGTAATTTGGTTGAAACAGTTTAAGACCCTTTGTGAAAGATGATTAGCCCACACCCCTCTGAGACAGTCTGACTATCCACCTTGTTTCCTGTTAATTGCAGCCAAGTGCAGACAAAGACTACTGAATTGTCTTGGATGAGAATTCATTCACAGCAGAACAGTCACTTGAAGCTTCATATATGCTTCTCAGTGTTTGTGGTGCAGTGTCTGCATGACAGTCACACAGAACTAAGATAAGCAGTGGTGGCTGGAGAATTTTTGGACAAGGAAGATCTTCAGAAAGTTGGATAAACTGATACCCATTCAAGCACCATATGATTTAGTAAGGGCAAGTCTATCAAGTTGTTGCTCTCCTTCAGAAGATGGCTGTCTTGGACTGACAAAGAACCACGAAAAACTAGAGGAAGACTTGCCAGCCAACTGCAGGTACTGCAGCAGTAGAAGACAGAAACTGTTGATAACTGTTGTTTCACCATAGTTGGCAAACGCTGCCAATAGTGTTGAAACACACTCCAGAAGCTTTCAGCTATTAATACTAGCCTCAGTTGATCACAACAAAAAACCCAGCAATTAGTGTAATGGCGACGACAAGATCCAAGATAAGAACATAAGAATATTTTCTATTTCTGTCCTGACTCCATGAAGGACTATAATGGGCCTGAAGTTTCCGCTTTGCTCAGTATCTTCTCATCTCAGAGAAGAACACCAAGCATAAAGGAAAGAGAATGCATGAAAGCAAGTATACTGAGACATTTGCTCAACACATGTTGTAGACTCAATTCACTTGCAGCTCATTGACAAATTAAGGACATTAATATCTGTGTATGAGAACAATTCTTCTTCCACCAATACTTTTAATCACTTTTTGAACTCATGCAAACCTCCAGAATACTCAACAAGGAATTCTACCGTTTCAATACATACTGCTTAAAAATCTGTTTGCTTTAAACCTACCAGCTTCTGTGAGATGCCTAGATACTTTTCTCTAGAAAAAGCACATTGAGTGATGGGTAGCCTCTATGTACTATTTCAGGGGTTCCTTGCTTATGCTGCGAAGTCCTGGATTTTAAGTCACATTTAACCCAACACTTAGCTCAAGCACCTACCAGACTCAAAGACCAACACATCTCTCTCCTTTCTCTCTTTCTTCAAGAGCTAATCAGTTAATCCTAAGGAAATGCTCTAACTTCCTTGAAATTTTTATTATGTCCCAAATTTTCAGACAAGATTTTAATCAGTAGCAGTGGGATAAAACAGTTAATTATTAACAGGTTCTCCAACTCCCTATTAGATTGTACAACGGAGAGTATAGGAAATCAAATATCACCATAAAAAAGCAAGCCCCATCACTGTGCCACCAATAATTCAACTGACCTAATATTAACACTGCAGTGAAGGCATAATAAGGAAGTTTTGTGTTATTTAACACATTTTGTGCTGGTTATTCAATCAGATCCCCCGCAGGCACAAATGTTTTCACATTTAATAGGAATAAGTCACGACCATACAGGCTTTACTTTTATTAAGGACCGACTTCCTAAACAAAATTTATCCTATTTTTAAAGAGGTTACTTTAAGAATTCATAATTGTTATGCAGTTAAATAAAAGCCCGCCTTACTTAAAGATGACATAGGCTTTCCAGCAAAAATACAGAATCCACATTCAATGGCAAAATTATCTTGAAATAAAACCAAAATATTTGGGATTTACCTTCCCATTCTGTTGGAAAGTCACCAATTTGATACTGATATGCTTCACGATTTACTGCTTCTACAAATCTTCTTTCTGGTATAATCTGCCCTATAGGAGAAAAAAAAAGAAAGAAAAAGGCAGTTATATATTTCCACATAAATTTATAATTGCTGATCACCTTATTGTTTTGAAAGAACTGTATTTATTCACATGAGTGCAGTGATATATACAGGATAAAAATAAAATATTAAAATACTGAGGAAATTATTAACATCTAGATGTCAATTTGAAATGTTGTATTTCAGTAACTTCAAAAAAAGTTTCTGTGTTGTGCAGTTGACTTGTATTATTAATGACAAAAACCAGGACTCAAAGCTCACTGATTAGGTTTGCAAAGCAGTCAGGCCACATCATCTCCAAGCACTGCCAACTAAATACTTTCCTGGCTAAAAACCTAAAACCACTAGGTAGCAATCTGATAGGGAACATCAGTATATTGAAAAGGGAGCCAGTGCGTGGAATCTGAATCTACATCCCACATTCTGATTCTACTACTGCCAAAGAAGAAGAATTAAGAAGTTCAAACAGTAGTACACAGCAGACTGACTATCAGATATTATGCTACTGTATACAGAAAGAGTATTTTAATTTGATTTTTAAATTAGCAGGTACTGGAAATATATGCAAGGTTCCCATCTCTCATAGGGAAAAACCTAACAATATTCTCTAGGCTCTTTCTACCAGCTTTTTCTCTTCCTGGCATGCTGATATGGAGAAATTTGACATTTTGAGGAAATGCAAAGTATATCTGCATGAAACATTTTATTTCATAATGAAGTGATTGATGAAGTTCATTCTTTTAATATGCTTTCAATGAGTATTTCAACTGAAGTTATTTTAAAACTGATACCAGCTGGGACTTAGAACCATTAATAGCTAAACTCCACACTATTATTCATTATTAAGTATCTAATACAGTAAAATAAGAACTTGTATACAATCTGAAATTTCTTTTCTATCTTCTTTAGCTTTGTATTTTATTTTTAAGCAATACAACATTTTTATTATTTCAAGATATGCCATCAGGCAAAGAATATAGTGTAGAATGCCTTCATCTTCAAGATTAGATATTTTTAATTAGTGTTGAAAGTTATATGATTGACACTTATTTCTTTTATAAGTATACAATTCCTATATGCTGATGAAATAATAGTTCGTATCTTGCTTTAATATAATCTTTTTTTCAGCAATACCATGGATAATTTCATTTCCTAAAGTCTTTATCTACGAAGCAAAACAAAACCACAAGATCACCTTCTTCCCATACAGAAGATTTCCAGAAAAGCTGAAGAGGTATCTAATTACGTCTGATCCTACAGAGGTTTCAGAAGAAATATTCTTCTCCAATGTTGGAAAGTTATTAGATTTTACTGTTAGAACAGCATCTTTTAAAATACTCTCCATGATTTGAGTATTATACTGTCTGAATAAACTGACATAAGAAGGAGTACTGAAGAACTGTTTTTTTTCCTAACTGCTAGCACAACTTGTAACTGACGTTATTTAACAAAATATTCCACTTCTTATTCTGCTGCAAGCTTTCATAAAACTCACGTAAAAATTTATTCTCCGGATCCCACAGTCAAATCACACTGTAGAGCCAAACTCAGAAATTATTTCCCGAAGATGTTATTGTAAGTACTGCTGGTGGCTTTTAAGTCTGTCCGCATTTGTGATGCACACAGGACACTAATTAACTTCAGCTGTCTGATTTGCGTTGTTCCCTAGGTTTTTTTTGGCAGACCACCACTGACAAATAATTTACACAGACTTTTGTAGTGAAGATAGCACTAAGGCCTCTTTAGATGTAATTAAAACCTTTTACAGTTTAGGGAAGTGTTTTTTCATACTGAAGAGTGACTTTACTGTTTTGCTCCATATTAATTCATTCCCACATTTTCAAATACTGAGGTCTTTGCTACAGCAATGCAAGAAACTTCTCTTGTAAGAGCACACATATGAAGCAATTAAAAATAGCACTGGAAGAATAGCCTTAATATTAAAATTAACCTCATTTTCATGTGATCGCTGGGTGTTAGAAACACTGAAGAACCATTAATGCTTCAAGTCGGGATTACATATATAACACAATATATCCAAAGAGTAACAGCCAGTAACTTCTAAAATAAAAAATAGGTCGTTTCAGAAATAATTTACCAGATGTACAGAATATTCACATAGAATACTCAGATACAACATCGATTACACAAAACACCAAAGCAGCCAAGATTTGCAGCTTCTCAGGAGTTTCAGTCAGTTTTGGCAAAATGGCCAAGAAGCATAAGTAACCGACAGATCTTTCAGCAAGTGATATGGTATTTACGTATGTTACATTTATATACTTTCTTACTTCACGTATTTTCTCTAAACCTTTCAGTCCCAGTCTATCTGAAAACCAATGTGTCATAACTGAAGTGAATTTGTATAAAAGTCTGAAAACAAAAGTGTTTAGCGGACGCTTTGCAGCCTGGTGGCATGAGAAGGGGGTAGTCAAACCCAGCAAAGGAAATACTAAATGACACATTAACAGATAGCAAATGACATAATGAATTAGTTTCTAAATTTCTACAACCTTATCTATAGACTAAGAAGCCTAGAAACTAGGTTATATTTTCACAACAAAATCCATGGTTAACAGTAGATATGCACAGATCTTATGAAAGTAATATATTTTCATTTTTCAGTCACTTCTAAGGAAAAGCCCCTCTTCTACAGGCAAAATATCCTAGTTATTCCCACTGCAGTCACTAAATATGAAATATATGTATTTACATTTAGAAAAAGCCATTGAAGAACCTTCCAAATAAAAATAAATAATGAATCCCAAAATCGTGTTGTTCTATAAATCATTACTATACTGATCTCAATTTCTGAAAAACAAAAACAAACCCCACACTATTTTAAAGATCTCCAGCAGCCCTAGACTGATTTTCACTTGTTATTTGAAAAAGATGTCCTGTTAAGCTTCAAACATGTTTGTCTAATGTGTACAGATAGAACAAACTATGGCACACATAATCAACGAGAGGAGAAATGGGACCAGCAACAGGGAAATGGATGTTTTTGGTACCTGAACTGAAGTACCTGAACAAGAGCCCCTTCTGGCTATAAAATATTAGCATGTTTTGTGGTCAGCAGATGGAAACAGGATGTCTCTCTCACATGTGTGAGTAGCATGGAGCTACCATGTCAAAGTAACAATTCCCATTCAAACTGAATGAATATCAGATGTTCATGAGAACTCAGGACCAGGACACTTTGGGCTTGCTCATTTGCAACATCTGCATGGTAAGAGTCCATAGAAGAAACACTCTACTAAGGTGTTTTTTTTTTTTAAATGCACAGACTGAACATGCAGCCTTTGTGAATTTAAGACAAATGGTGTAAATTTCAGCTGCACAGCAGTGCTGTAAAGTTCATGATGAAATAGGCATTTTTAAAACACAGCTTTTTACTGAAGTGCTATGTACTTTGAAGAGATTATATTGTACTTCATTTACTAACAGCATACTATTTCATTGTCAGCAACACAACATAAATTTCACCTGCTCAGAACAAACATTTCTAAACTTCTTTTCAGCAGTATCTTACAACACTCATGGAAGAGGTCTCCCATTTCTCTCCTGTTAGGGAACCACCTAACAAACTGTAGTTTTTGCTAAATGTGAAGCAGCACTTAAATTAGCAAAGCAACTGAACCATGTGCAGTTCTTCATGCAAAGCAGAGAAAGAATTACTCCTCTAGAGTAATAAATGTACATTACTTCTCTACAGGCTGTAGGAGCAGGCCTTCACCATCAGAATAAGATACAAAGTTTTCGTCTCCACTGGAGGAGAAGGAAAAAAGGGTTGTTGTGAAGAAAGTGAAAAAACAACCCCTATAAAAGTGAACATTAATTTGTGAAAGTCAGTATCTTTCCTTTGCATAGATTTTTAGCTGAGGGAGTGTGCTCACTGACAACTGTCTTCACTGACAACTGTCTTCACACTACCTCATGGTCGGAATTCCAGTGTTTCTGTAATAATTATCTTCACCTTAGGAAAGACATAAATGTTTTAAAGCAATATCTTTTTCCAAGTTTAGATTTCTATGAAGTTAATTAACTTCTGTTGAGTGACAAATTAATAATTTCCAATAGTTTGTTATATTTATTCCTACAATAAGTCAATACAGTATTCTAAAACACAAAAAAGTTAAGTATTTGCACTTAACATCTATCACTTACAGATGTACTTATATTTTCTCCAATAATCCACACACTTGCAGTCATCTAAAATGCTTTATGCCTTACAAAATCATAACAGAAACTCATTTCAACTTTTAAGAGTAGCAAGTAAGGCCACAGACTGCTTTGTTCTATGGTTCTTATTTTGATTAACCTTGAAAGAAGCAGGATCAGTGATTTCCAGTTTTACAGCGATGCAGGATCAAGCAATATTAAACTTGTTAAGTGCTGAATCAGCAAGTCCAAAAATGCTGTACGTACCAGGTACTCATGGTCAAAAATCGTTTTTCAATTTCGCTATTTATATTTCCATCGCAACAACAATACATTTGGCTTTCCAGAGTTGCCTGCAAGGACTATTTTCTTTCCAAAGGAAGATACATTTCTTCAGATTTTTATTGGAGGTTTAAAGCCAGGGCAATTGCTTCCATTCTTGGGAACATGTACTGTCAAGCATCACAGTCCCTTTTTACTTCCCAAAAGAATCGTCAGCTGATGAAGTCAGTAACTTCTTCTGGGTTCACACAAATCTTCTGTTTTGAAAACATGAGACTGTGGTGGTGAACTCAATTAAATAACATTTGTTCAAGAAGCAATTTCCTTCAATGGACAGACCAAATTCCCCTGCTAAATATCCACTGTCATTGTAGTCCCCGAGTTCTCTCAATGTGGCAGCAGGATGCATCACCACCAGTTCCCACTCCCTGCTCCCTGGAAAGCCTTATGCCTTCTACCTCATCTATGAAGCCCAACAGATATTATGTCTTTACAAAGAACCACTGTTTTGTAAATGAGTCTACAATAAGCCTACCAGAATTATGCAACATTACATTCTTTTACGAACAAAAGTGCAAGTGATACTAGCACAAGTGACAGTTCCTTGGAGAGCTGATGGATGCTCAGTGGTCTATCATAGAGAAGCTTTCTCCCAACTGTTCTTTTCGTTTCTTTTGGTCTGTCAGATTCAAGAAACAGATTTCTACCAATTATTGTCAAAATGTGAATAAATCCAAGAATGAAGTACTGAATATATCCTGTAAATGTATGAAAAATGGCTTAAAATGGAAACCTAACATGTATAAAGGGAATTTAGCAAGCAGACAGAAAGTGCACAATAACTTGTACTCTTATAAATAAAAACATAATGCAGGAAGATAAACAAAAAGGCAGTCATACAGGGAAGAGAAATGGGTAAATGACAGCAAGGGTATGAATTGCAAATAAAATGAAAAGAAAGTTACAGCTGTGGAGAACATCTGTTATGCAATATGCCCCAACACGGCAGTGTTATGGACTGGTTTGGATGATTCATTATATTTCAATTACAAATCATTTGCAAAAGCTCATTTACCATCTGTATTTTTTCCAGAATAAATGGAATTATTACAACTAGCTGCACATACATTCTCAGCTATTTTTGGGTTTTAGTACATTTTAATTAATTTTACAAAAGGATTACAGGTGTGAGATTTGCAAAGAAAATTCAGTCTTATACAAGGTCTGAATACAATTACAGCTAATACTACACATGGCACTTGGATGATTAAAGAATACTGTTACTACTGTTTTACTGTTTGTTTTTCTTTGTGGAGGTTAGGGAAGAACACTCATCTATTTCAGCCACAGTCAACACAATAGTAGAACTTCTGAAGAAAAGTTAGCGAAAGTCCTTGAGATGTATTACCCACTTCACATATATGCATATCCTACAAACATTTAAACAGCCTTAAATGTTATTCTTTATTCTACAATTTATATGCCGCTCATTTTATCATATAAAGTACAAAATTAGCCTTTAAAGCTGCACTTGTACTACACGACTGCACATTTTAAGAACACACGAAAAGGTGTGTGTGTATGTGTACAACCCCACCCAGTCCTTTTGCTAACATAACTGTCACAAATACAGACTCAGATGAAAAACTGGGACGCAGACACATCAAAAGAACACAACAAATACAGTTCTGCTGTAGGTGAATTGCTTGTTTACACCTGTAAAGTAATTACACAACAACTCTTGCAAAGTTCGCATCTGAGCAAGATATGACTGAACAGAGGTATTAATACTTCAGACACCAGCAAGAAGGTGGAGGTGGTCCCCCTCTAAAGTTGCCAACATGGTTTGGAAGTTGATGGTGTTGTTGAAAATCTGAGCAGAACAAGACTGAGCTCCTGCCCACTCTGCAAATGTCACAGTCATTCAGGAGACATGCTGAATATGTGTGTTTTGTTCAAAAAAAGCCTCTTGGGTCATTCAGCAGGGGACATGCTACTCTTCACGGGTTCAAATTGTGTTTTAGGAAGAAAAGTAGAAATACTGTTGGGAAAGCTCAAGAAAAAAAGGTGCTGGTGGGCCAGGTGTGTGTATGTGTGTGTGTGTGTGTGTGTGTGTGTGTCTCTGTCTGTGTGTGTCTGCGTGTGCAAATAGCAGAGAACAGGGCCAAAACTTGATGCAGACTTCCCAGAACACCACCTGTGTGATCCCGGCAATCTGAGAGTCCACTGGGCAAGGTAATGGGGATCTTGGCAAACAGCAGGAGTTCTTCCTCAAAAAAAGAGGAATCAATTTCAATAGGACAGGACAAGTTACTACAGCATGACACTGAAGAAGAAACAGTTTGTAGGGATGTTTGCTAAGTGCAGTCTGCTACAGTCAAGAGAAACACCAGAAGCTCAAGGAAATAAAATACCTAACAAAGACTGAAATAAAGGTACATAATAGTAGAGTCTGACAGGGTTGCCAGAAAAGAAAGTATTTTCCATTTCATCATGGAGCTGTATTTACCAGGAAGTCCGGTACTTTATAAATAACATAATAGCAAAGCTCAGTCCTGTGAGATGAGGCAGTCAGGACTGACACAATCAGGTGAAGTGGTAACAGGGACTCTTCTCCCTCAGAGCTCAGAAAATAGCAGCCTAAAGGGCTGTGATGGCACAGACACCAACAAGACAAATGATGCTCCTCCACAGCACCAGAGTGTGCACACAGGGGCACCCTGCCCAACTGAGAATGCAACCACAGGCCCAGGATCTGGCAACCATTTTTGCATCCAGATATTTTATTCATATTTTTTATAAAACAATACAGACATTTCTACTTGACTACACATACCTTTTGCTGGGATTGAGCTTTAACTAATCCTAAAGAATTCATTGAGATGGAATAAAAATTGGTACTGAAACAAAATGAAGAACAAGAACATCATCTGGCCTGGGAAAGAAGCATGATACACTGAACTTAAAGCTTAAAATGCTATCACAGAAACTTCCAGTGCTTCAAAATACCAGTATTATATCGCAGATAAATACTGCAGCAGTGAGTTCCAAAAATGTATGTTATCATTTTTTTCCAACTTGAAGGTTTAATTTTTTGCTCAGATAAACTAACTGAACTTGAATACCTTATCCCACAAGCAAAGCACGCCTTACTTCCACTATGAGAAAGAATATATTACTTAAGAGGGCTTAAAGATAACTCTGTATCTACAACATGATAAGATTACACATCTTGAATTCAAAAATGCCACTACAGTTCTAAAACAACAGAGGATATGCCTAATCCTTTGTGATTTAGATTAATTATTATAATAGCATTTAAACCTCAGAGTCCATAAGAAGGAACTGCTGGGCAGTTAGTAGGCCAAAATAAATCCCCCATGATTTTGCTCTTGTTTTCTAATTTGTTTAACGCGTAAAGGCTCAAAGAGACACTCAACATTAGATACTTCAAGAGGGGTGCAAACCAGTTTAGAAACAAATTTCTAAACATTTTTGACTCATTAGCTTGAACTTGACATATGACTACCATAGTATATTTTTATGTTTATCATTGTATTTTTCTTTCCTTTTGTGTTTATACTTACAATAAATTTCTAGTGTGCTTTTTCACATATCTTTACACACGTTATATGTTACTTAATATAACGTTTAAAATTTATTAAAAAGGCATTGAAGTAAAAATAGGAAATAAATTGCAAGCATAATAAATAATACGATTTTTTAAAAAAAGATTGAAAGAATGCTATACTAATGCTTATAGGAACTTAAGTTTCATTGTTATTCAGGTTAGTATGTAATTCTATAGCTTTTCATATCTGAAGTGTCAAAAATGGCATCTTTCATTTATATAGAAATAAAACAATGTTTAGTTTATTTGGTTAGAGTTCTAAGAGAAACAAGTATTTCAGAGGTAATTGGTACTTCTTAAAACAATCTTAGACAACACATTAGTAACCGCCAAGAATTTAGTTGATTAATCCTAGCAATGTAAAATAATTTACCATTCAACAGCTGATTTCTTCCCCCCTGATTACCCTCTTGCTTTACATTGTTAGGTTACTTTCAAAGCTCTGCTTCAGAAGTTTCTTTCTTTAAGCTGTTCTGTGTATGCACTCGTTAGTTAAGATAGTTTCCAGTAACACCGATTCTACTGAAAAAACACCCATAATTTAGCTGACTTTGGTGAGCTCAGAGTGGTGTAGGTGGTGAAGAAATAAAAAAACTTCATATAGCCAAGGCACTGCAGCAATATCTAATCTGCTTTCAAAGCTAATTTGAGCAGAAAAAGACTTCAAGTGCAACAGCTGGGACCAAGGAGTATCCATAACTCAGAGCTTTTTACATCTGAGTCAACCCATTATTTTAGTTTTTCTACTTAACTCTCAGTGTTTCCGTGGTCACTTTTCAAGTTAGAAAGAACAAATGCACATGCACAAAAAAAAAAAACAACCAAGTCCCCCCTTGACAGTTTTCCCTGTTCTAGTTCCACAGTTCCACCTTAACTTAATTTCAGACTAAACAGAAAATACTGAGGTTTATATGCTTTCACAGTATGTAAGTACCTAATCATTTAGTACTTAAGTACTTAATTGGGTGCTTGTTGATTTAAGTATATTTTGCTGTCACTAAAAGCTAAAGCACCAAAGCATCCAGTGCAACTGTTGTGGCTGATAAGTATATACAAAAGTTTCTACGTGAAAGCATTTACACTGATGTCAATGAAAGAGAAGAAGAAAGACCACTTTTGGACAGTAATCTTTAGAATTGTATAGCTTGTAATAATTATAATACAAGTGTTTGGTAAACAGAATTTACAACCATTGAAAACACCAGCTGTGATACCTAAAAACTCTATAACCAAATAATTTAATTTCCTTGCACGTCGAAGACTAGTAGGTTCCTAAACCTACTAATAATAAAATTAATAGTAAAATTAAAAAGTTACTCTACTACACTTTACCAATTTAATCTCTAAAATGCATGCTCTCAGAAATAAAGACATTCACAGAGATTTTCATTATTGCGAAATTGCTCAATTAACCTCATTAGCATTCTAACTCATTCCTTTCCAGTGTAAGCAGCTAAGATATGGGATCCCTGTGTCTTTATATTAAGATGTCACACAAGCACTTTCATTCTTAAATATCTCGATACAGTAAGAAACCCTACTGATATCAAAACTACACGACTTGTGTCTCGCCATACTAAAACACAACTCTGCATCATCCAGCTCTGGAGAACTCCCTTTTTAGTTTCTGCAACACTTGGGTGTCTACTGACCTCAAAACTTGTATTTATAGACCTTCCTTAACTGCAGCAAAAGATGGCACTAATGCAGACTACTAACTATGAGGAAAAGGCTTCTGGACACAGCTTGGTGGGTGCAGCTGCTTTGCTGTGCACTGAGAGCTGCAGGCAGAAATCTCTAACACCAAGAATAAAGAAAATACCTAAACATTAAAGTTTTCCACAGTCCTGAGATGCACAGGTATTTTGAAACAAAGTTATCAATGGATGACAACAATGATACTGCTCTGCTGCTTCTATCAAAAAAAAAAGAAGATACTTCAGAAATATTTAACCTTTTCCCACTCCTTCCCTGTTCCTTCCATAAAACCAGAAAGGGACAGGAATATACAAGGTGATCTAGCCAAAAGAAGATACATTTGTTCAATTCTATTATAGTATTTGTTTCAATGGCATTTTTTACTAATTGGTTTGACAATATGAATTTGTTTTTGTGAATACATATTTGTTCTTCTTAAATGACCAACATAATGAGACTTGTTACTTAGAAAAATAAATTCAGATCTTACACATTGTCTCCTATCAGTGTATGTGTATGAATGAAAGGGAGCATGCCAGAGATTAGACGACATGAGATGAGATTTTCACCCCAAATAAAGATGACCTACTTTAGCATATTTCAATACCATTCATTTTCTATCCTGGGAACTTTTTATAAAATCAAATAACCTGTATGATAAACCTTCAGTAATTACCAGTAAGAGTCTTATTTTTCAGTTTAAGGACACTTCTGATCTACAGTTGCATTTTACATACTGTACAGATCACTAAATGTATATTTAAATATCAAAATTCTGACATTTTTAGTTCAAATCAGTTAAACTGAAAAATCTTTCCCTTCTGGCTACCTATATTTCCCTTTAATCCTGGTCAGTATAGGACCTTATTACAAGAAATTTGCTACTACAAGGCTGAGGAAAAAATGCTAGCCTCACAAGTTTTGTCAGTTCCCCCCCCTCAACTTCCCCTGCAGGCTGTTAGTGTTGATGGCCTTTATGGAAATATAAATTCAATCAGCAGCTGCAAATTTCATGAGACGTCCATCTTCATGCTGAATTTCTAACTGAGTGTCAAAACAATCTGTGGATTTCTCCCTGATGAAACACACTTTGAATTGTAAATTTCTGCAATTTTCTCATGTTAGAACTTGAGCTGCACTAACATAGAGCCAGCCCAGATATAATGCCTGCCAGATGGAGAAAAGTGAATTTTCCCCTCATTATCTCAACTCTACCATTGAAAGGGTTAAAAAAAACCATGAAAAATTACCTGTTTCTTTTTTATTTTACACTAAAAAATTAGATTCCATTTTCTGTTCCTTTTAGAAGAAAATAGAAAGGCCTTCAAAACATTGGAAATGCTCTCCAATCACTTATTTGAACCCACTGCTCATTTTACTGTGTTTTACAGTGATAAATCCTGAGAAATTAGTTGCAATAGAACTTAAAAGCATTTCCTATGATGCCAAAATGGTTCAGAGAGATAATTTGTTTCTTCTAAATCTCAACTTCCATTAAATTTTGATAGAAAATAGATGCATAAATTACAAAAACCAAAACTTCAGTAGAGTTTTGAACAGTTTACTGTTTTCTGAATACAGTAAAGGAAAATACAGTTTCTCAGTTACTGATTCTTGCAGTAGCTTAGGAAGCACACACAGCCTACCAAGTATATTATAGTAGTTCAAATATTTTGCTTTAGAGAAACATTTGTTTCTCTCTTCTGTAGACACTGACATGAAATACACAAAATAATACCACTTCACCAATTTGCAAGCAAACTAGATAGTCTGTTATTATATAGAAATGAGGTAAGAAGAATTCACAAAGAGGAATTCACTAATGAAGATGATTTCTCTATTCATGTAGTTAAGAACTAACTGACTTTTTATTTGTTTTCTTCTCCCCTGGGATAAATACTGTGGGTGAGTGGGTGAGGGGCTTACAGAACTGCACTTCACCATCACTGAAAAGAATGATACTGTTTTGGACATCTCAGTACAAACACCACATTCTAAAACACAAGACTATCTTTCAGTTTACAGAAAATTCAAATGGGCATCTTCTTTTTGCATACACCAAACTTTTGGTTAATCATCAGAATGAGGTCAAGTCCTTCCCCATTCCCTGCCACCTCCCCTCAGTTACCTGCCCTGCATTCACATAAACTCCCAGGTTTATGTGAACTGGAATGACCTGAGAGTTGATCATAATGCCAAACCCTCAAACTTGATCTATACAGTTTCCCTGACTGGTTTCTTAAACTTAAGTATAACTCACTGATTTAAAAAACAACAAATATGCAAGATCACTGGTCTATGCCAAAAATCAGGTTAGTCTCCAAAAAAGACCCAAGGAAAGAACGCTGGCATGCAGCTGGAGAAGGACTTACACCACTTAGGTGAAATACTATGCCCTGGCAAACAGGCAGGTCAGAGGGGCATGTCACTCAGAGGAAAATTACTGGGTTTCCTACACTTATTAAACTGACCCTTATAAACTTGCTATTCTTAGAATGTCCCCTGCTCAGCATGACAAAAAAAAATGTTGCTTAAAATGTTATTTCAACAGAACTCTGGTTTAGTATCATTGAGTTACAAAATCCAGACCAAATAATCTTGAGACTTGATTTTGCTTTCACCTGGTCATATATTTATTAGCTTTAACAGCAAAACAAAAACGCACATAAATCTCTCCTCTAATACCAGTAATTTTATATAGTGAAGCAGATGTTCTGTCACACACGGGTTTCAGTCACAAGTTTTAGCTACAAATTCTGCTAGGGTAGGTAGTAAGACTGGCAATTACTGAATGTATTATAATAGCTTTCATTATATTCTTGAATATTATTTCATTATTTTTATCTGTGGAGCCCACCAGAAAGGAAGGTAGGCCCAACAAGACAATCTGGTTCTGTTTCTCAAAATATTGAGAGTAATACTGGTAGAGTTTGCTGTAATATATGTGAAGTACAGGAACCAAGAATCCTTCCTAATTGTATTAATTCATAATTATTGGCTTCTTTAGGGTTTAACTTTATTTTGCATTATTTCAAAACCTCACCACTATTTCTCAAAAACAATTATTTCTATTTTATCCATATCTTCCAAGATCTAGCCCATGACACTTTAATAAAGTGTGGAGTGTCGATGCACTTCCAAAGGGAGCTGATTAAGCTTCCATCAAATACATTAAAGTGCAGAATTTTCCAATTTATATGTGGAGTCGGGCTTATTAACCTCTAGGCAGCCTATCACAACTGAAAACAGCAAAGTAATTCAAAGCTTAGGGAAGCAAATCAAAATTGAACAGTTAACAAGCAACACAAAGCTGCATAAAAGAAAACCCACAGTAGTACAAACCCAACAACTGTGATCCTACAAAACTTAGTATGTTCTGTGTATTTCTCCAATGCCATCTTCTGCACTGTAAAGCCACTGAAGAAGTGTGATTTCTTTTTTCCTTCCAATATAACCTTGAAGGTCATTAGTATATCAATTACATATGAGAGCTTAAAAAGTAGAGCACTCTAAAAGGGTCTGCACCCTGAGCAAAACAGTTTTAGAATTTTTTGCTATGTAAAAAATTGCACTAGGAGGGGAATTCAATCATCTGCTGACACTAAAAAAATGGATCAAGTGGCAATGTCACAAGTCAGATAAACCTAGAATGACACTAAACTTACAATTCAGCAAGGTGTCAGAAGTACTACAAGTAAACAAAAATTATAACTTTTATGGCATTAAGGTACATCACCTGCAGATTGTATTACTTTCCTCCTACATGCCCCCAAACTCACGTATTTATCATTGCAGTAGTCAGTTTCTGACTCAGAACTGAAGATATCTTTCTGAGCTCAAAAGTCAGTCTGTTTATTTTTTCTGATAATATATTCTGTTGTTTTAATAAAAATACTTCTTTCTGTTTACAAACCTTGTCTTGCACATCTCTCTTAACAATCATGGTTAAAACTTCACTACACTGTTTTCCTCGGCTTTTCTATTCAATAGTCAATAATATTAAGCAGCTGATTTAGCTTTGCTTTTAATTTAATAACACCTCCTTGTCCTGGGTTAACCAAAAAAGGATATATTCTATCACCACACATATATTTTCCTCAATAAACTGGATCGTTCACAGTTACACACCTGGTCCCTGAGGCTATTCTTATGTGAGGTAGGGTGGTACTCCTTATCTCAACTGAGACAACCATGCCGGCCTACAGCAAGCACCACCCATCCTGAGTATATTACCTCAGTTAATGGCCCATTACCGAACTTAAAAAAGCATGGACAAATAGAACTTCAGAACCACCCTGAGTGGATTATCTCAGTTAATGGCTCAGTACCGAACCGGATAAAACACCAACTAATGGAATGTCAGAAACTGTTTGCTCCCTGGACAAGCCTCATGTGAGCTCATTGCCGAAGCAACCAATAGAATGTCGGGAAAATCCTTTTCTATTGTGGAAGTCCTTGCCCCTGGGGGAGGTACCAGCCAAGAAACACGACATAAAAACAAGCTTTGAGATGGGAGAAAGCACTCCACTCCACTGGACTGGACTCGACAGGTCTACCAGGACTACTGCACTCCACTCCGCTGGACTAGACTTGACTGGCCTACCAGAACTACTCCACTTGACTGGACTCGACTCCACTCCACTGGACTGGACTGGACTACCAGACCACTGGAAACGCAGAGGACTCTGGACCACCACAATCACTGGATACTCAGCGGACCAGACCTCCTACAGGACCAGTGCCTAACTGGACTACACAGCTACCACCCTGGTCAACGGGGTGCCAGGTTGTACTGTGACTGTCGGTTTGTTTAGGCTGGTGTTTCTGTATTCCTGCATTTATTTTAACCTTTTTATTAAAATTGTAATTTTGATCTAAAAATCTCTAGAGGTGTTTTGTGTGGGGTTAATTTCCCCTGCTGGTTTACAGTCAAACCAGTACACTCCTACAGACACATGCAGAGAAGTGCATGAAGATATCCTTTTTCTCACCTTCTTCCTAAGACAATTAGAAAAGTTTCTAAATGGCAAGACTGCTTAAGAAGGTTGGGAGCACTACCACCTCATGAAGCTGGTTTTCAAAATACAGCATAGTCATTGCTAGTATCAGAAGCAGGCAAAAGTGAAGCGAATAATAATAATTTAAAAAAAAAAGGTCCATTATTTCCTCATCCAAGGTATTCTGTAGCAAGACAGTCACTATGTAATGTAATCATTCAATTCAAAAAACTTCAAAAATACTTTGTTGAAAATTGACATGAAGTTTAACCAAGCCTCATAGAGCAAGTAACAAATAGTTTCCAAAACAGGGCACATGCAGTGGATAAAACTGTATTATTTGAGAGACTGCCAGCTGATTCACAATAGGCATAAAATACATGCCCTCTCTGGGAACATGAACTCAGACATGTTCTACATGGCCTCCACAGTTTATGGCACTTTGACAAGAAAACAGGGGTGTGATACAAGGAGAAGACTGCAACAGTGGCCAGTTGTCCGGTGCCATAAACTTGTGTCTAAATGCTCTCAGGAAAAGCCTGTAAAAAAGCACTTGGAAACCAGCAAGAACGGAAAAAAGAAACAGCATTACAGCTGTTAGCACTGAAGGAGAAAGAAACAGAATCACAGTACTTCTGTCAGCTGCTGGATCCCTAGAGAAAAATTGTCATATTAATCAGTAAAGTCCCAGGGAAATTAAAAAGTGAATGGAAATGTCAGTTTATCCCTCAGGCAAAACCTGACTCATTTCTAGAATTCTATAAGCATTGCTTAGGTAACGGCATCTATAATAACATTGCATCACCCCCACTACACACAAGGTTTATCTTTTAAATGCTTAATATCCAGCCTCTCAAGAAATAGTTCTCAGTATAACAGAAATTTGTGTCCAGGTTTCCAGAAATGCTTGTATTCCAGACCTGTTGCACCATTTACAAAACTGTAAGAATAATCGTGCTGCTCAGTGATCTCCAGTATGACTATTTATGATAGCCTTGAAAGCCTCACCTGGAGTGATGCCATGATAGTTAATGCATAATTAAGCACATGTTATCATTTTTTCTGCTATTCTACACACTAAGTGTAATTTTCAAATATTTTCCATCAATGAGATGTTCAATAAAAAGAATTTAGAATCATCAGAAGATCCTAAGCAGGCTGCACGGACAATATGAGAGTTCTCTAAAGCTTGATGTAAAATGAAAAAGACAATCACTAAACAATTTTTAGTTATCTGCCATCAAATTCTAGTCTTCCATGCTCATTACTATTTATAACTCCATTCCTAATCCCCACTGAAACTTTCACAAGTTTCAATGTCTTTCTTTCACTTCTTCAGAGATTAGCTCAATCAGATTTCTGTTATTTGCATATTTTCTCTTGACAGAGGGAAAAAACCCCAATTAACCAACTACCATCAACAAAAAACTCTTTCACAGTTGTTTCATATGACATTGCATCTCCTCTACACCAACTTCCCTCCCTGGAGTGCAAGTGTTTTACAGAATTTAGCAGTCAACAATGCACAAAGAGATGTTAAAGACTCTCTAAGTTTAATTGCTCTTGTAATCTGCATCACAAATAGCAGGTTCAGAGTATGGCCCTAAAAACAAAGTATGGAAAGGAGAGCACCAAAAAGAACAACAGGAGTATGGACTTCCTTGTATGAATTCTTCCATCCAAGGCTTTTTACACCTTGAGAATAACAAAAGAGGCAGGCATAGAAGATCCACCTTATTTTCTGAAGGCAAACAGTGGAAGTCCTGTGTACAATACAGGGTAGTAGCTATCAGACTAATCCAACATCAAATCCTATACATCCTTCAGGTAAGTTGACTTTTAACAATTTTTTTCCACCATTCTATTTTCTTTAGCATCTATGAAACATCTATTAGGTAGACTATCTAAATGCTTATCAATACTGATACTGAAGAAACTGCCAATTACTTTCCTTTTAGTCTATTATTTTGTTGTTTGTCAGATGTAGATGTACTGTTTGTTAGGTCTTTATCATACTTTAAAAAATATTCTAATGAGTAGTTTCTACTGCCTATGTTAAACATATTTTGCATTCTCTCGTTCATTTTACAACAATTTGCAGGTTCCTTTTCTCTACACAGAATTAAATACTGTGTTTCAGTCCTCATTCATCTTTAGCCGTTTTTTACTCATCACATTTACACAAATCTTCAGACGTATCTAACAGCATCTTTTCTTTTGAGCCAACTCTAAGTCACTCTTTTTATTTTTGGCCAACTTCCTTATGTTGTATCTTTCTTAACCAGCAATGTCATAATTTTTTTTTAGTCAGCTCATTCTTCATTCTAGTACCTTCTTTTCTCCCGTTTAGTTCATCTAATTGAGGTTAGTTCATCTAGTCCAACTAGATAAAACAGGAAGACATTTATACTTACAGCTTTAAATCCAGAGAGTCTTGAACCTCATTGCACAGAAATGGCTCAGTATGTTACAGAAACACCTCAGAATCTCTGCATCCCCACTCATTCACTTACAAAATGCATCAGAACCCCATTATGCCAATGTCAGTCCAAGAGTTTCCCACCTTAATCATGCAGACTATCCACTCTTGCCTGGAAATTACCTCCTATAAACTCTTTCAATTTCACTAGCAGTTATGAGGTCTTCTACTACATATGATTTTAGGACAACAACATCATTTTAAAATACTTACACTTTAAAAGTATTAAACACTGATAATACGATTTAACCTGTTCACTGTGTGAACTATAGTAACAAAAGATGAAAGTCCCATTCTGCCAATAACTCTTCAAAAATAAATCTGGATGCCTTTTGAAAAGACTGAAAGCAATACTGAGTAAATTGCAAACTTCCAGCTAAGACCACAAAATTTTCTAAATTCACAGAAATATTGCCTTCATCATTTGCAAGCTCTTTCAGCACGACAGGAGGCAAACCACAGAACATGCCTTAGGAAACAACCCTGAGAAAAAGGGGCGTGTGCAGCTAGTCAGAGACATGCTGGCTACAGATGAGCTGGGTAGTCAAAAGGGGTAAAATGTTATTGCTACTTGTGAATTGTTACTAAAATTACGCACAGTGGCTGCTATACTTTTCACAGCTTCAGGGTATGAGGGGGAGGCAGGTGAAAAATCTAGTGAACACTGCATACATATCATAATTTGTGTGACCACTACAGGGCCACAGAAGTAACAGAAAAAAAATTGCATAATTTGAGACAAGTCAGTTTTAAATATAGAATCACTTCTTTTTTAATCAAAATAGTACCGAGAGACACCTCGGTATAAATAAAATTAAAAAACTCCCAAAACTAACAGATCTGCTGCCAGTTTTAGATATGATAATGTGCTTCAGTGATACAGAGGTGAATGTCACATCCTTCCCAAAAGTGTCCCTCAGAGGAGTCCGTCCCTCTGAGGAGCCATTCGGGTGAGCTTTTAACACACTCGCAGACACCCTAACACACTCAGGCAGATGGGTGCCTGCAGTCACTCACGCACACACACACACACACACACACACACACACACAGGATAGCTCACTGATGCAGCCGGAGGCAAAGAGTCGGGAGGAGCTCTTCTGAGGTAGAAGGTTTATTGCGTGTAGAGGATCGAGGGAAGAAGAGCACAGACAATGCTCTTCCAGCAACCGTGGACAATGTAGTCCACGGTTAAACACTCAGGGTACAAAGCGCGGAGAAAACAGCGGGAACCAATCAGGTGAGGGCCAGGGGGTGGAGAGAAGGTGGGGCTACATACCAACAACCAATGAGGGTAGGAGAGGGGAGGAGCAGGAGAACAGGGCCAATGGAGCGTCGAGTAAGGGAGAACAACCTGGAACATAACCTTATAAGGGGTAACAGAATGAAAGGTAAACAAGCCAACCAGCTGGGGAAAATCAACGTACTGTAGCTAGGCCTGATGGGGAGGCCTTCGTCTCTCACCATGACCTAGGGGGAGACTTTAGACCTTGGAGCCTTCCTACCAGCAGTCTCCTACCGCACTCAGGCCCTCAGGTCCCACTTGCTCCTCAGTCACTCCTGTGGCTGCCCCAATCTCCACAGCATCCCCTGCTGCAAGGCTCAGCCACCGCAACACTTCAGAGATAAAACATTCCTATACACAATTGGACAGATGGAATTTTCCATTGTTTGTTAGCTGGACCAATGCTCAAAATACAATTCAAATTAAACTGAAGCTACTACCTTCTAAGAAGAGGTGCACCATCCCAAAGATGGGATGTGCAGAGATTAAGCTGATATTATTATATCACATTATACATTTATGCAATTCTTAAACTAAATGTTACAGAAAAAATAGGCATTAATGTACAGTGGATTAATTCAAGAAAAAAATACACATTTCATATTGGTAGATGTGGGCAAACTGTATTTTGTGTCTCTCTTTGTTCAGGGGGAGTCCACAAGATTAATCAATTTTGTATCTGGTCGTTATTTACTGTTATTTCTTGCCTGTGTCTGTCCTGCTTGTTAGTAAACTGTTGTTTTTTCATTTATATCTACTCATATTCATTGTTTATTGGTAGAATTGGTTGAACCTATAAAGGGAGGCAATTTATTCCAGAGTGTTCTCCTTTATATTGTCTCAAACCAACTCAGCAGAGGAAAAAAACCCAAAACACTGCAGCATGAGACTCTCCTAAATCTCAAACGCCTATACATTTCTGTTCACTTCCCCCCTCCGAATTGTTTTACTGGTTCCAAGACCAGTTATAAATGGACCAAATCATAAATACCAATAATTGTCCAACATTAAAGCTCCCACTGAAGAGTGCTTTTTTAAACTTTTCAGTCCTTCTAATTCCATTTGTTTCTAACTACATTCAGTACGAGGAAAATTTCTGATTTGATCCAAGCCTTTTCCCCCCTCACCTTATTGCCAATGTTTACTTAGTTAGCCTTTCACTACATTTCCTCTATACAGTCTGTCAACAACACTGCTTTCAAAATAACTCCACCATACCCTTTCTCACCACAGTTACATTTTCTCTCTATAATACTTCATTGGCTTCCAGCTTTTTCTGTTCCATCAGCAAGATGAGCTAGAAAATCTCAGTGCACCAATGCATTTACAGCAATTGTTCTAACAGCTGCTCTCAGAAATATGTAACTAGTAATTATCTTGCAGTATTTACAAGGCAAGTGCCTCATGGCACTGGCTGTCCTTCATCCCCACTTGTCTTCCTGTGTTTCATCTCTGGAGACACTGCAATCTTTGCAATGCAAACACCCTTCAGACAAGTATTTGTAGTATAGATACCATAACATAACACAAATCACTTTTACTATTTCTTCCCACTACATATCACTGCTAAGTGATATTCTTCACTCAGTTCTTCTGAGTTTCCTATCAGGATTCACCAGTCTTATACACAGAAACAAATTGTTCTCTTCTAAGTGTTCGGTCTTGCCCCCTTCTGTCTTAAGATATCTCTCCCTCTGACACTTCCAAATACATGTATGATCTTGATATTAAAATTAGCATGTCTAAACCAGGTCTTATTATTCTCCCTTTCCACATAATCATGATGAAGAATGCCATTGTTCTCCTTTCTTTCTGGTATTGTTTCAGAACTGAAGCTCTCTTGCCTCTATACTCAGGATTTTTCTCCAATGTATAGGTTCTTTCTGCATAAGATATTTTCAGTAAGACTTGCCTGATTTTCCACACTGCTAAATCTGTCATTCAAGCACAACTACAACAACATAATTTTCTCTTGACATGGCATATGCATCCAACCCAGTCATGAACTTACAAGATTGCTGCAAAGATTGGTTTTCTAGTCAGGAACTGTGGAAACTTCAATTGTGTCTTTAGGCACTCTACAGGGTTTCTTTTTTTCACTTGGACTACAAGCTACTTTGTTTTCAAACTCCTATGCAAGGAGGAGTCTCCTCTGTACCCTTCTACTCCTTCTATAGCCTGAGACAGGTGGACTCCTATCACACAGAGGTCTGTATCAATCAAGCTAAATTTATTTTCAGTCTCCTTCACTAAATGGAAGAGTTTCATGAGTATCCACAAACTACTCTCAAAATTTTCCTTTACCTTCTATTTGATGTGAAGTATAAGAATTCTACCATGGGTGGGTTGCAATTTTGCTAATAAGGATGGCCATTACTATCCACATTTATCTGCAGTACCTTTTCTTATGCATCAAATTTAAACACCTTGGATAGAGGCTATCCTTCCATCTCAATGACCAAGCAAGTACTAGAGATGCAAGACATTGCTGTGGCTCATAAGAATAACAAAAACCTGAAAATAAATTTAAAAGACACAGATGGGAAAAATTGTGCTGCAATAGTCAGGAAGATAACATAAAACTACAGAGATGGCTTTTGCTCTTTGCCCAGCGGTACAGCAAATTTTGAAGTAGTTCTACAGCAGGTGTTTTCCCACCACAAGGTCAAAAATTTGAAGTAACTGTATATAAACAAACACATTTCACCAGCAGCAACTGAACTTCACTGTTCTTCTAATGTAATTCTTTTTATTCTAGTTTCAGAAGAAGGCTTCAAGATTTTTTGTTTGTTTGTTTGGTAGAATATGAAAGGAAGAAAACAGACCTCTACAGATAATGAAATTGCAGTAAAGGAGCAAGTTAAACATTTGAGATTTCCTAACCTACTTTTTTGTTTGTGTTTTTTTAAACACCTGAAGGGAGAAAGATACAGAAAGGGAGGCTGCCAGAAAAATGACAAGGAATCATCCCTCCTATTGCATTACACTGAGCAATGTTAGTGTAGGAGTAAAGATGCCTATAATCCACTTACTAGCCTCGTGCTAGTTTTGGCTGGAGTAGAGGTAATTTTCTTCACAGTGGCTGGTATGGGGCTGTGTTTTGGATTTGTGCTGAACACAGTGTTCATAATATAGAGATATTTTTGTTATTGCTGAGCAGGGCTTACACAGAGCCAAGGCCTTTTCTGCTTCTTGTACTGCCACACTGGTGAGGAGACTGGGGGTGCCTGGGAGGTTGGGAGGAGACATGGCCAGGACAGGTGACCTCAACTGACCAAAGGGATATTCCAGACCATGTGACATCAAGTGCAGGATATAACGCGGGGGCAAAGAGGAGGAATTTTACAGAACAGCAGGTAAAATTTATTTCTTTCCCTCACTCATCTATAAAGAAATCAGTTAACCAATTAATTATTCCAGAAACCAATTAATTACTCCTCTTTGGCAATGTCTATATTCCTATTTCAGAGGACAGAATCAATCATATTTGGGAATACTGTGTCCATTACAAGTCTAAAAATTAACATGACCTCCAAGAAACTGTGCCTTCCTAAGTCCTCCCCACTCTCAGACAAAAGTCCTGGTCTGGAATGGACAAAGAGCTCCTCAGAAGCATTACCTTACCATTGTACAGGATCTGCAGAGACCACACAGACCTATTAGGAGAGATTCCACGGCAGAAAGTTTATACAAAGTTTGTTAAAATACTCAGTTTGATAACCCTCTCTTCTGGTGACAGGGTTAAATGGCTTCTTCCAGGACTGAAAAATATACCTGCCAAAACTCTGCGATCATAGCAACAAATCATACTGGACGTCTTATTTCAGCAAATACTACCACTTCTTTCTCATATAAAACATCCATGTTTCAATCGAACACAAAACAAAAATCAGAATCTCATCAGTAATCCTACAGAAACACTAAGAAGTAAGCTACGTAAGTAGGGAAGTGTTCCCCGGGCAGTCTCCTAGGTTCCCCCACCCAGAGTCACCAATCTCCCACCTCACTTTCAGCTCAAAGGTTCCACTTTCATCCCACCTTCGTAACTCATGGGTCTACATGCTCAACTTTTTCAACTGAATTAAACTAGCACAGCAACAGGGCTCATGAACACTACTGCCAGCTCAAAGGAGAGAAGGTAAAGCAAGAATATGATCTCTCCCTTTCACCAATGACAAACTCATGTTAATTAACAGAGTCAACTTCATTTCACCTGCAGGTTCCCAAGAGATTCTGGCTCCAGTTTTTTGGACTTTTTCCCACGCTGTTACATATCTGGGTCAGACACAAATCCAGAGCTGCCCATTTTCCAGCCCTGGCTCAGAAGCTGCTTACACAGCATGTCTTTTCAATTTGAGATGACGAAAATGTCACAAAACCAGCTGATTTCATAAACTACCTGTCATCTCCCACTTAATTATTTCAAGAACAACCTAAGAAGTTTTGGTACATTACACTGAACCAATGTCAATGCTTATGGACACTGCATTCTTGGTTCTCAAATCAGGAATAGACTAAGCAAACTTTTTTCCTTGAAATTAGAAAATATCCATATAGAAATATCACATGCATTTTAGTAGCATAGAAAAATGTCTCCATTTTGATCTGAAGAAAATGTTACAAAGATACAAACTATGACACTGAGTAAAAAAAATAAAATATCCCAAACAGATGATAACCACAACTTATTTCTAAAATTACTCTTTTGATTATTTTATAATCATTACATACATTTAATTTAGATTTTTGTTTTGTATGAGACAACAGTGGCAAGGTTCTATTGCTATTACAAATAGGAACTAAGAAAAACCAGTACTTGCAAATTTCCACAGATAGGTAAAAGTGCAGCCTTTGATTCTTTAGAACTACTAGAATTACCTGGATTAGTGGTCCAACTAGCATTTCAAACTAGAGGAGCCACAGAAAGAAGCCAACCTGCATTGTTCTCATCCCTGGATGCTTTTTTGCTCCTTTGCACAGATTTTGCCATGAACCAGACCAGCTAACTCCTCTTGCTGAAAAAAACCAGCACACTAGGTTAGACAGGTAACACTCAGCACAAGGCTGCACAAACACTTGTGATGAGTGTTAGAAGGCAGCCGTGAGCAGCTAGAGGAAGGAAGAGGACCACTCTGCTTTTTTTGGCAGAAATACCAGATTTTACTAACTCTCAGATCAGAGATTTACTTAATCACAGAAATAAATCTGGATAATAATTTTACTATAGCCAAGTTGCAGAAAATGGAACCTTCAGCAGTTTAACTTTTGGTAATCTTACAGTCCAGTGTTTCCATCATATTGCCTAGATCAAGTATTCACAGTTACTGTTTATACATTGGTTTAAACACCAAAACACACCACATTAAATTAGCCATTTAAATACAGAACTCACTCAGTAGGTATTTTGCAAAAATGGGAAAAAGAGAAGTGAAATTCTGGAAGACAACAGACGTTCTGTCATTGGCTTGTAAATAATCAGTTTCTTCTAATTTCTTATGGAAAAACATTCAAAGTCTGCTTTTTAAAAACCTGATGTAGTAAAAGAGAAAACATGACAGATGAGTCTGACCATAATCAAGCCACCATTTATTAACTAACATTTCTTGACTAAAAATAGGAAAAGATACATTACAACTGCTTATGAAGGTTGTGTCACTATATCTGAAACATTCATAGATCCACAATTAGAGGTTGTTGACACCAGAACAAACTTTGTTAAAAGTTAAAGGAGGATCAGTTCATCTGAAGCTTAAAATAACCTTTAGTTGTTTCAATATTGCGATGACCACACCAACCAGCACTGTAGCTAACATATATGGAAAAGCTACCACTTCTGAAGTACAAGATCTGATGGCTAAACATCAACTCTAGCACTTTTCAGGCATATTTAAACAGTCTTTGCAGTCTCTGGGTAATAAACAGCTCCGAGGCTTCTCTCTTGCTCCACCTGAACCTTTCACAACTCTCATACAGCATGAACCTCTTGTGCACGAAGCAGGCTTATCTGTTTTTTAGTTTCTTTCAACACTAAATGAAAGCTTGTTGATAGGGGAACAAGGAAAGCTGCTAGATACAAGCAAATCAAGCTAACACTAAACTTGCTGTGCCTGGCCTCATGCTGGTCTGAAAAAGTAGTAGCACGGACCACCTGGAGTGAGGGCACAGGACCATCAAGGAGACAACACCTACTATTCTTCATTGCAAGGTTCTCATTTTAAAATTGCCCATGGTTTTGGTTGGTTCTTACCCTCAGCCCCACCATAACTGCTATTGTTACCAACCGTTTGTTCTTTACAAATTAAATCTTTTGTGATGTTTTGTCATGGGAACAGCAAGTGTTCCTTTAGTACCCTGTTACTGGATGCATCTGCTCCAGGTAACTGCCAGCAGTTCCACTGAAAAACACAAATTCTGCCATTCTGAGTGCCTGGGAACTTTATTTCCCCCTTGCTCAATTCCTAATTGGTCAGTCTGCATTGCAGGAGCAGCCAGCAGTCTTCTCTAAATATCAAATTATGGTACTGAAGATGCTGAATTAAGACTTTGAATTCCTCTCTTATGTGCTGTACATTCAGAGAAACAATACCAATATTAAACTTACTTAAGTTTAACAATGCAGCAGTAAATTTACTTATCGATCTCCATGATTAACTTTTATACAAATCAAACATGAACTATACTCCTGGATGAAATCCTCTCCTTATTCAGACAAAACCTTCACCTCGACTGCTGTCAGTCTTTGGGTAGCACATATTATCCAGAGAGCAAAACATGATATGCAAGAGCTCAATTAACTTACCTGAACTTCTTCATTACATAGTATATCTTTCTGTTACAACTGTTAAATCGGAGCATTCTTGACCGTGCTACACACTAATACATTGGGTTTCTGTGGCCAGGTTCTGGTAGTGCAGGGGGGGGCTACAGGGAGCTTCTCTTCCCTGAGAAACTGTGAGAAACTTCCCCCATGTCTGACAGAAGCAATGCCAGCAGGCTCCAGAATGGACCCACCACTGGCTGAGGCCAAGCCCATCAGCAACAGTGGTGACACCTGTGGTTTAACGTATTTAAGGAGGAAAAAAAAATTACTGCGCAGATGTAACTGCAGACAGAGAAGAAAGGAGTGAGAATATCTGAGAGGAAAAACTCTGCAGACACCAAAGTAAAGTGAAGAACAAGGGTGAGAAGGTGCTTGAGGTGCTGAAACAGATTCTCCTGTAGCCTAGACTTATTCGGATATGAGTCTTTTGAGGGTCTGGTGGTCATTTGGGAACATCCCATTCCCCAAAATTCACTTTTATGGCCCTGGATCTTCTGATGAATACTCTTTCCTTGAGAGTATCTCAAATATGTGGTCAGGTCATGATGCACTTCTCTTATCATTCTTTACTTTGACACTCTATCTCTGTTCTCAAAACTAAGACATCAACTAGTACATATTAATCACTAATAAAAGTTAACAATGAAGCATTAGCTGTCACAAGACTCATTAGTCACAACAGTGAGTTAGCACAAGGCCACGTTGACCTCTGGCATTTGTACAAGCACTGTATAGTACAAAACTAACCATTAACCACAAATATAGGGATCATACACTACTGTACTGAAGTTAAAAGAATCTTCCAACATCTTCCCCTTCTGCTGCATAGACTTCTACTTAAAGAAATACTACTTGTTCAGTAACATCTGTTATGGCTATTATGTTCAGTGGACATCCTGCTGCATATTGCTATATATCTTTCCATTCTATCTTCCTGTTTGTAGTTGTCTGGACTAACTTTTCATCATCCCAGAGTTTGATATTCCTCTTACAGACACAAAACATCAGTATATGTGTTTTGTAAGTTCCAAAGCTTGTAACATTTTCAATTCCTACAGCACTGACCACTGTCTGCATAAGTCTGCCAGACTCCATTCTTTCTTTGACATCTTCCAAATTCATACTGACTGCAGTTCCTGTTCATGGTGTCTCCAGATCATCTAGATGAACAAGGCTAGTCAAATAAGTCCTTCACTTCAAGAAGGATGAAATATCATGTTGTATTTCATACACACATGGCCATAAAAAAGGGACATTTAAAAGTTAAGATTTCACCTCCCGATTTTATCATTTTCGTTCTCTCAGGCTGTAACACTCATTTCTCGATGTTCTTCCTTTCTGTGCAACCCCTGTGCCCACATTCTTCCCTCCCTTCAAAGCAAAGAAGTTCTTGTACCTGCAAATCTGACCTTAAACCTATCAAGCCTTTGATGACAGAAACTTTATTTGGTATTTTAAAGATCTATAAGAACACAATAAACTTATTGTACAAAGCAGAAGTTAGATCTAATTCTTTACCACCTTCTCTATTCTCCAAGAGAAACTGAAGAGGTTACAGTGGCCCACAGGGTAACATGCCAACCTTACTCAGCTCCTTTTAATCTCTTCTACCACGGTTTCTCAACTGCACACTTGTGTTACGCTCTTCGTCACTCTATTTTATCTTCGTTTTTAAAACGAAAATGTAGGCTGACCACTTCTATTTAAATGCTTAATTTTCTTTGTAGTTTTATTTTAGAGTAAAAAAAAGTTCCTAAAAAAAGATACACCAAATTAGGTACCAGCAAAAGGGAACACCGAAAATTTTCACATCAGAATCAACAGCATGTAGATAGTATTCATAATCTTGTTAACCCAAAACCATGTAAATAATGCACTGAAATTAATTATACAGACATATTAGAAAAGATGTTTCCTGTACCTGCTACTGACACAGTTGCATACTCTTCTGTAAAATCTGTTGTATAGTTTCCCAACACAATTTCAAACCCTAAGACTTTACAGAGAGTAGGTAATTTGTTCTTTTTATGCATATTACTGATGGAGTTTTTTCCTTCTTTGGAACCAGAAAACTAAGTTGAATTCTCCTTGTATTTCAGAATAATGAAACTAAAAGGCACGGAATTTAGTCATAAAGCAGGCATGATGATATGCCAACAATCATGATTGATGTAACGATCATGTTTGCAACACACTCAGCCCTGTTACTCTCAGCTCTACAGGTGCCAGCTGTTCAAATCGACATGATTAAAACACTCCGCTAAGATTTTTCCACATATTAAAAACACCTATCTTTCTAGCACTGCACCACTTTTTTTCTCTATACACCACAGAAGAGAGCTATTAACACAAGGAAAGTTTTTATAAGTTTTTTTTTTACTGTCTGATTTTTTGCCAAAGAGACCTAAAAAAACCAACCCCATGCAAACCACTGCCTCTTCAGACACCTCTACTGAAAGAATCAAAACAGCTTATCAAGCCAAACCCACAATAATTAAGTTATAAATGTATAGCATATGAATCTTAATTCTAGCAGGCAGAATTCAACAAGAGCAGCATCTCAGTTTAATACCAATATACACACTGAAGATCAAACCTGGCTGTGGCAATGGCCAGATAATATGCAAGTTACTGCCTGTCTGTATGACTACTTATTGCTATTCCTGGTTTTTCAAGTCAGAGAGATTAACACACTGTGCCTCTTGCCACTTTGCTTCTGGCAGCTAAAAGAAAAACATACGGAACAGATTATCTTGAGTGCCCTCATGCGGCACATACAGGACAACCAGGTGATCAGGCCAAGCCAGCCGAGTTTAGGAAAGGCAGGTCCCGCTTGACCAACCTGATCTCCTTTCATGACCAGGTGACCTGCCTAGTGGATGAGGGAACAGCTGTGGATGTTACCCAGACTTCAGTAAAGCCTTCAATACTGTCCCCAATGGCAAGCTCCTGGAAAAGCTGGCAGCCCGTGGCTCAGACAGGTGCACTCATCTTGGTAAAAACCATCAGGATAGCTGAGGCCAGGGAGTGGTGGTGAATGGAGTCACATCCAGTTGGTGGCCAGTCATGAACAGGGCTCCCCAAGGTTCAGTATTGGGGCCAGCCCTGTTCAATATCTTTACTGATGATCTGGATCAATGGCATCCTGGCTTGGATCAGCAATAGCGTGGCCAGCAAGACCAGGGCAGTGATTGTCTCGCTGTACTTAGCACTGGTGAGGCCACACCTCGAGTGCTGTGTCCAGTTCTGGGTCCCTCACTCCAAGAGAGATACTGAGGGGCTGGAGCAAGTCCAGAGAAGGGCAGCAGAGCTAGAGGAGGGCAGCAGAGCTAGAGAAGGGTCTGGAGCACAAGTCCTGGGAGGAGCAGCTGAGAGAGCTGGGGTTATTTAGCCTGGAGAAAAGGAAGCTCAGGAGTGACCTTACCTCTCCCTACAACTGCCTGAAAGGAGGCTGTAGCCAGGGGGATGTTGGCCTCTTCTCCCAGACAACCAAGCTGCACCAGGAGAGATTTATATCAGACATCTGGAAGAATTTCTTCACAGAAGGGGTTGTTANAGAGGAGGGCAGCAGAGCTAGAGAAGGGTCTGGAGCACAAGTCCTGGGAGGAGCAGCTGAGAGAGCTGGGGTTATTTAGCCTGGAGAAAAGGAAGCTCAGGAGTGACCTTACCTCTCCCTACAACTGCCTGAAAGGAGGCTGTAGCCAGGGGGATGTTGGCCTCTTCTCCCAGACAACCAAGCTGCACCAGGAGAGATTTATATCAGACATCTGGAAGAATTTCTTCACAGAAGGGGTTGTTAAACATTGGAATGGCCTGCCCAGGGAGGTGGCTGAATCACCATCCCTGGAACTGTTGAAGAAACAACTGGACATGGCACTCAGTGCTCTGGTTTAGTTGACATGGTTGCGTTGGTCAAAGGATATACTAAATGAACTCTGAGGTCTTTTTCATACCTTTATGATCCTATATCACTGCAAACAAAGACTGATTTTTCAAATATTAATGCTTTTATAATCTGAAATGAACTTTTTGAAGTATAATTGCTTTGCTATGTAACATGTCACCCACATTGAAAAGCTACTTTGTCATTCCAGAATTACTGTCCTAGAAACTGGCAGTCTGCAGTGCAAGTTTTATTTCTGTACAAACATACATACACAAAATTATTTTAGAATTATGTTTCTGTATTCTGTAATCTCTCCAGAAAGGAATACTCAGTGAGCTGTCAGTACTTGCTGTTCTTGAAACAACGTTGCCACCACATGGACAAACCTCTAACTGCCAGGTACTGCTGGGGTGTGAGAGTCTGTATCTGGAAAAAAAACCCTATGTGAAAAACCCCCACACCTACTCCATAGACTTATTTCTATATGCAAGATAATTAAGTCTTCTAAAATTTGGTTTTCTATTCATGAACTAATATTCAAATTCTGTGTTTCACTGGTATCTTAACATTAGGCAAACTTATTAGCTTTCCACCAACACTCGAATGACCAGCTTGTGAAACTATTTATGTTCAGTACATAAATAATTCATAATTCATACATAATTCAGTAGTTATGAACAAATTACCTGCAATGCTCGATAATCAGCTTACAAATGCTTCATATAATCAGAATCAGTTTCTGTCTCTTCCTCAGACTTCATTCCTGTTAGCGAGGAAGCTAGTGTTCAGAGTCAAAAGAAAACCATAGCTCTAAACTCGGAAGATCTGCTTTGGAGATTTGTTGCCTCCTAAACTCTCTCCAATTCACCATAAAGCATTACAGAAATGTTTCAGTCTAGTCTTGAACAAAAAGCTATACTTTATAACAGATTTTGAAGAAAAGTAGAAATTCTAGTCTAGACTTCTGATGCACAGGAAGGCGACGGGCTACCATCTTAAACAGAAAACCAGGAGCTACTAAAACTATCTTAAACAGAGAAGTCCTTTAATCTCAACAGAACCTTAAATCTTTCTAATTTTAATTTAAAAGTGTATATACTTCTACCGAAGACTGGATTCAATCAAACTTAGGACAACTCACATATATAATGCAACTGAATACTTAGTACTTTACCTTATACAGGTTCTTCTTTATGTAAGCATTTCTGGTTTGTTGAGAATTTAGTGCACAAGATACAGGCCTTTTATGCATTATGAATGGGCATTTCACAAGAAGAAAATGTTTCCCACAGAAGTCAGTGCTTTCATTCAATTATTAGCAACAAAATGTACAACTGTAACTTGGTAATGCCACATGTACTTCTACATGGTATTTAATAAAAGTACTGAGAAACTTTAGCTTACCACTTTCCTTCTTAAAGCTCATAGCATCAGAAATTCAGGCCACATATGGCCCTTAATGCAGAGCTTATGCAACATAAAAAACCTATGAAATACAGAACGCTTTAGGCTTTTCCCAGCTATTCCTAGTAAGCTGAAGGTCCAAATCAAGTCAAACCTGAGTCTGATGTTCCCAAAAAGAGAACTTTAAAACTTAAGCCGTGCTTTTAACACTCCTACATAATCTTTGAAATAAACTGTCCTCTTGATGATGACCTACTGTTCTTATAAAAATTTGCCTATATTGGTACTTCACAGTGCTCATTTTAACTCTTAATTATTATAATAGATAACAGTACAAATGAAGACCTTGAAAAAGTTTAAATATAAGCAGCTTATTAAACAGTCTTTCAAAAAAAAATTGTATACCAGATCTTAAATACTTAGTGCCTCTTATCTTCCTGCATTTTAAAAATAATTGGCTATTAAGAGTCTTTATAAATTATTTTCAATGGAAAACAGAATCAGCTATTTCCAGCAAAATATATTTGGTTGTAATAAGTGCACGAACTGTATGAGGAATTTGTTTTTCAATTAAAAATATATGAACACTCTAAGTATCACTCCATGTTCTACAGCAAGAACAATGAATCATGTACCAAACCTATGGCAATGCCCTCGCAGTATGTTATACACTAAGAAAAATAAATTACTTATATTGATAAATCTAGTCTGTTTAGTGAAATACTTGTCCAAGACACTGAAATGAGTCATCAATCACTAGTACCCAATCATCTATTCCAATCTTTTATCACAACCAAGTGAAGAGTTAATGAGTTATGCTGGATGTTCCTCTCATGACAAGCTCAGTGTAGTTGTACCGTTTAATCACTGTCATCATTTCAAGGTCATCTTGTAAAAAAACACCACTTACAGAATGTCATTAAGTACAGAACCATGCTCACTTTCAAATAAGCCTATCTTACCATGTTGTTGAAGGTCTCACCCAACTTTCAAGATGATAATTTTTTCCCCACTTGAAAACAAAAGCTCTTGATAAACATTAAACAATGCATCTTGTCTCAAGCTTCATGTTTTCAGAAAATTAACTACTCTAATTTTGAATTTTCTCATGTTCCTGTGGACAGAACAGTTACTTTTTTAGGCTCTTTCCACTCTATATTGGCACTCAAATTTTTCTTAACTCTTTTTCTATTTCTAGCCAGTACTTTCTTTACTGAATCTAATGACTTCTTATTCTTACAGTCTAGGGACTTCAAACATTCACTCCCTCTTTCAAGGGAAGTAACACAACTAGACTGAAATAGCACAATTTTACATCTGTCTTCTCTTCCCCGCCAAAGTTCCAACCCTTTCTGTATTCACCCAGGAGAATAACAATACTCTTGCAAACTCATATCTTTTTGCTATTACTTATTAGAACATTTTGAATGAAGGCAAAACACGTTAAAACCAGCACTTGCACATCATGGACACTGCTTTAATCTCCACAATGATTCCCTACATCACAAGAAAACCTATTTAAGTTGCTAGCTCTTCTAAGAACCTAACTACTCAGAGATAGTCAAAACCAGGAACACAAGGTAACTTTCCTATGATGACAAAGAGGTAAAAGTAGTCTCAGGGTACAGTTGCTGTATCTTGACTTTGACCTGGACATCCAAGAGCTTGGATATTGGTGAGACTACATCTACCGTAGTGACTTGAATCAAAGCAAGTGTGGTTTTGTAGTGAATCCTGTGCTGCCTTTATTTACCACGTGCTGATTTGGATCTCAAAGTATTTTTTGTGGGCATAACTTGCCCTTTTTAAGAAGAAATCTTCATTTATAAAACATTTCAAAAAATAACAGGATGTTAGGTGCCATGCCAATGTGAAAGCCATACCTGCAGCATATACCTAACAATTTTTTACCTCTTTGAGATCTCCAAAGTCTGTATTGCAGATATTCAGTGCTGGAAAACAGACTAAATTCAACCTGAAGTAAACTCTCTGAATCACAGATGGAGGTGTAAGGAAACTCAACATTAACCACTTGTATTCACTGAACTGCCCTTACTGCTCCCTACTACAGACCTGGCCTCAGGTTCCAAGAACATCCTGGACCTTGGACTGAGTGTAGAAAAGCACAACTCACAACTGACAGAAAAGAAACATTAATGCTTTGCTTTACACATTCCATTTTTTCTATTCCAAACCCCTGCCAAAGACGGGGGGAGGGGGGGGAGGCCAAAAGAAAGGTGTCAGACAGCTTTTGATTGAAGTAAGAGGTGGCATAGGTACTACCTTACTACCTTCTCACCTCCAGCTTAAGGTGGGATCTCCCTCTTTGAAACAAAGCCCAGCCTGTCCTGAGAGACCTGCCATGTCTGAGCCAAGAGAAAGAAAGCAAGACCTGTCTGTTTTGCACTCTCTTTCTGAAGTATTTGATCAAGTACAGTACAAAGACATCAAGCACATCAGGCCCAGCACTGTGCTAGAGCTACTTAGTCCTCCCTAAATCTATCCATAGGGCATACAGGAAAGCATGGTGCAGACACACTGCAGTGACCTTGCAGTGAAACTTGCACACAACAGCTCACTGTGTCTACAAGGTTTCCTTTACAACTCATTTTCTTTCCAGTGTTGTTGCCATCCTGCACTCATCTCTATATGGATAGGACACTGCATGAGCTATCAACTATATATGCTGCAGATCTTCCCAATGTACAACAAATAATGCTGTCCAACACTTAAAAAGACAGCATTGCTTTCTCAGCTTTCTCAGCACTTTTAAATTCCCAGATTCGTAAAAATTGTCAGAAATTTTCAGTGTACGTTTTAACTTCTGTAGACCTTCCTCAATTTCTATTACCTTCCCCATCCATATCTTTAAACTTCTTTACAAGTTATTAAAGCTCACAAATGCCAGGTGTGACCTTGTTGTACAGAAATGTGACCAGCACAGGATGCTGTTCAAAAATGTTGTGAGAGCCAGCTAGTTATCACCACCCAAGGCAGTGCGCGCAACCATCTGTAATCACTTCTCTACTGTCAGAATGAATTTTCTCCTCAGCCACAAGCCTGAGGGAGAACTGGCTTACTTTCCTGCTCTGGAATAGATGAAACCTAGGATCTTTCGTATACTGACACCACAAGGATTGCCATTCACAGATGTAAAAGCACAAATTACAATGAAAATGAGTCATCAGTGGGTGGGAAAATTTAATGGACATAGAATCTCTTACATCCAAGTAACCCAAAATAACAAGGGTCAGGGAAAACTGTATCTTAAAATAATAATGAACGTTCACAAGGAACTCCATTTTGTAAGGAAAGTGGATGATAGTCTGTGAGCTGGAAACGGAGAAAGAAAATTGGTATCCAAATTAAGAGGTCACAGAAATGAAATTTTAACTGTATTCGATACGTGCTGTACTACACAAAATTTGTCAGTTGTGTAGATCCATGTTCTCAGAACCCTTTAACCAATACATTATATTCTCTTTCTTTATAAATAAACGTGTCTTAATGCCAGCTGGCCCCCTGATTGAATTGTATTACAGTTTGACAGTGACTCGCCATGAGATGCTCACAGCTACTTCCAGTTTCCTCCTGCACAGTTTGACCTGCAAATGTAATAAAAATACTTAATTGTTCTTCATCCAAATGTCTCATAACAACTTTGAGTAGTTCTGCCTTTGAAAGGCAGCCAGTGGATTGCCTGCATCTGACAGGGTACCATTTCAGACTATTTCAAGAACAGTTGCTAACTGTATGCACCCACATAGCAAATGAATAATCGACAGTCTTAAATGTTGCACACAAAAAGGTCTAAAAAACATTGAAGTATTGTCCAATCAGAAAAAAAATTTAATAAGAACCTATCTTCTCAAACCAACAATTCCACATCAGTTTTCATTCACTATATTTCAGTATACTGTGAATCTGCTTAGGAGTTATTACTAGTTCCTCTATTTTTCCAGCATACATACCAGTTAACTTGATTCCTGGAGGGTTTGTTTTTTCTTTTGTGGTCATTAAAAACTCACTATTTTGCCCAGTTAATTTATTGCTATACTTCTTGGTGTCCATCCACATTAGGGTAATTTGTTTTTGTTCCTTTAACAGCTGGAGGAGGTACAGCTATCAGTTGTCCTACATAAGTTTTCACTGATTCTTCTTAAGACATTTATTTTCTGAATTTATTGAAGCCCATTTCCCTGATGCTGTTTTCATACTTATTTCCCTGTCTCCTTAGTGACTGTTAAAACCCACATCTCATGGTCAAGTACGTCTAACAGTGAGTACCATCAACTACTTTAACACTGAACAAATCAACTGAATAAAAAGCAAAGTTTGAACACTTTCATTTAAAAAAAGAATCACCACCAACTTCTTCTTAGTGGAAGTCATCACTTCTTCTTTCAGAGTTCTTTCATTCTGCTGGTGCTGAGGGATTAAGGGTTTTTCAGATCATCTAAAGCCATGGCTAAAGCACAGTAAAAACATACAGAAAATTAGCAGAATTTTCACAAGTAGTATTTTCACAAAATCATAGCAGTAGTAATTTGCATACGAACTCTCCTGTTCTCTAGTTACATAATAAAAGAACAATAACGGAGAATTAACTGACTGTGAATGAATACATGGAAGATGTGGCCTTATTCTTAAGAATTTCAAATTTCAGTTTGTAAAACTAAGCTGTAAAAACTCTTCTCCTAATTTGATGCCAATGGTGGAAGTCTAGCCCTTTGTCAGATTTCTTATTTGGCTTTTTAATACACAATTTTTCCCAGATAATGTGCATTTGACTGGATCAAACCAGGAGAATTAATAGTAAACTATTAGAAAAACTGAGGTAAGGATGGTTAGGAATTATTAGAGACTTGGTAAAAGTTCTAGCCCTTCACTTCGTTTCAAGACATCTTGCAGAACCTTATGCTATCTAACAGCTCATCCTCTTCATTCCCAGTTCTGTGCCACTTCTAGCTTGCAGTCTATTCTTCATAAGCCATTTTATTCTATTGTTTTACTAAAGCTTTCTACAGGAAGTAGAAAACTATTTCTATGTCAAATAAATGACCATGAAAAGTTAGCAGCAGTGAGAAAGAAAATAGAGGGAATAGAAGATCTCTCCCTTTTGGTGGCAGCAAAACGTTGCGTCAGTGTGAGCTGGTGGTGCAGAATTTTCAACATATCAAGTGAAAGAAGTTAAACAAGCAGAAGAATGAACCAGAAAAACCTAATAACAGAGGAATACTGATAATTCAGCAGATCTGCATTGTATCATCTGTATCACTAAAACAGACTTCACATGCAAAAGCCTTAAGATTCACCGAAGTGCTGCTCTCACTGACTTCAGCCAGAGCTGCAATTGCAAAGCATTTCAGAGCCAGCCCTCCCTGTCCAAAGCAAAATCAGAGCTGCTTCAACTCTGGAGTCTAATACTCAGTATTCTTACAGTCCATCTGAAGAAAAACTGAGAAACACAAAGGCTGCCACAATGTGGCCTTAGATACAACTATTTCAATTCATTACCAACTTTAAAAGCCTCTTACACTGTGCTCCTGTGGAGTTCAGTAGCTATGTTCCACCTCTCCTGTCCTCCTACCGGCACTACAACTACTGCCCCAAACACAGAAATAACCGTTAAAGTTGCAGCAGCAGGCTTTCACTGTGAAAGGCATGCCAGCATAAATTCAAATATAGATAAGAAGACTATCAGTATTTCTGATAAAAGAAGTAATTTTAACTGGTTAATAGGGACTGACACTGCAGCAATCACACAGAAGAAATCTAACTGTAGTTTTCACTGTTTCTTGTATGCTAAAAGACAAAGTCTTTTGTACACTCCTCAAAGTCACTATGAACCCCAGCAGTGAGAAGATCAAAAGTTGAAAGCAAGATGAAGAAAACCTGGAAGCATATTAACTACAGCAGCACGTTAACCGTGAAGAAAAACACACTGCTGACAAACTGGTGTTCACAATTTCTTCCCAGACACGTGCTTGACACCTGCTTTAAGTCACTGCCAGTTTTCATGCAGTTGCACAGCAAAACAGGTCATGGCAACTGCTCTGAAGGCACAATAACTCCAGTAGATATTACGTGTTTCTGGAGAAGGTGTACTGACTTAAGAGACTGCACAGTCTCAGACTTTTTGCTTCTCCTGTATTCTGAAGAATACTAAGTAAAAAGCCTCCACAGCTTCAGGATGCACTAGTTGCCGCAGTCATATAAAAGATGTGGAGTACAGCAAGCAGATAAACAAGTCTCTGCAGGGAGGAAAGAGGACTGTAAAACATTACGAGCATGTGCACCTGGCCACCTTCAGGGAACCTGCCTTCCATGAATTAGCATAAGCAGAACATCTGGATCCCTACAACACAGGCAGAAACCTAGAAAAGTATTTTTCTGCAGGAGTGGGATAAGAATCCAAGAATTAATTTCACATAACGACAGAACCAACTAGGTTGGAAAAGTCCTCTGAGATCATCAAACCCAACCTATGACTAACACCGCCATGTCAACTAAACCACAGCACTAAGTGCCACGTCCAGTTGTTTCTTCAACAGTTCCAGGGATGGTGACTCCGCCACCTCCCCGGGCGGCAGCACATTCCAATGTTTAACAACCCCATCCGTGAAGAAATTCTTCCTGATGGCCAACCTTAATCTCCCCTGGTGCAGCTTGGGGCCACGTTCTCTTGTCCTATCACTGGTTGCCTGGGACAGAAGGCCGACCCGTACTTGGCTACAGCCTCCTTTCATGCAGTTGTAGAGAGAGATAAGGTCTCTCCTGAGCCGCCTTTTCTACAGGCTAAACACACAGACTTCCCTTAGCTGCTCCTCCCAGGACCTGTGCTCCAGACCCTTCCCCAGCTTCACTGCCCTTCTCTGGACTCTAGACTTTAAACGCATATGCAGACGCTCTCTGAATTACCAAGAAGAGTAAATAATAGCTGCCTGCCTACCCACCTAGGGTAGGTACAGGCTGCGCTCTAAAACCGTCTTGTGAGTGGCTTTAGGGTTTTTCTGGCGTTAAGGCACCAGTCGAATGAGAAACCACGTTTCCCGATGAACAGAACGGGCCCTCCCTCGGCAGCGGCACCTTCCTTTCCTTCCCTTCCCTTAGCAGCCGCTGTATTTCCCATCAGCCGCCGTCCAGCCGCTCCGCCAGCTGCGACAGAGGCCTCCGGGTGAAGGACCGCGCCGGAGCGCAGGGCGCGGCTCCGGCCGCGCCTGTCTGCAGCTGCGGGGGCGGCCCCGGTGCGTACCTGCGCGGCTCTCGTGCTTGGGCACCCGGTAGTACTTGTTGCCGAACTGGTCGGTGCCCACCAGCTCCTTGGTGGGCCCCATTAGCCGCAGCCGCAGGGCGCGGAGCGCTTGCCAGGCGCGGCTCATCTCGGGATCCCGTCGGCAAGGCAGCGGCACCGCAGCCCACGGACACGGGGACACGGACCCCGGGACACGGACATGAGGACACGCACCCCTCGCGTCCCGTCTGACCGCACCCGGCGCCGCCCAGCCCTGCCCG
>VZRJ01006239.1:58991-103672 GCA_013397565.1 Ptilonorhynchus violaceus
GGGGTGAGGGACGCAGCCCCGCTGTGCGCGGGGGCCGGGGCGGAGGAGCCGCGACGTGCCCCGGCAGCGGCTCTGCGAGCCCGCCGGCCTCGTCTCGAAGTGCCCCGTGGGGTTGCGGTGGCGTACGTGGGTCAGCAGCCCTGGTGTTTGTGTAGGGTGTACTCAGCCGTGGGCGGAGTGTGGACAGCGCAATAAGCTGTGCCTCACGGCCTGCACCTCGGGGTCACTGCCCTTGCAGCCGGCGCGGTTCCTCCAGAGGGCTCATGCCTCTTGCGGCTGTGCTGCCCTTGTGAGGCAACCGCTGATCGTCATGCTCGTGTGCCCGCATCTGCTCGTCCTCCCTTTTCCCAAACCCGGCCTGTTGGCAGGTTGAACAATCAGATGCTTGGCTTTTAGGTTCCCAACAGCTTTTGTGGAAAGTCGTGACAGTAGACCCACTTGTTGATATTCCCGTTAAAGGTTATAATGTGATAATATTTGTTCAATATCAGAGAATCAGCTTTGCTGCTGTATTCAAGATAAGTCCAGTAAAGCCTGCCTCAGTTCAGTCACTCACACAACTCCATCAGGAGGATTTATGTTGGCGATTTATGGCTTTATGAGGCTGTATAATTTTAAAACGAATGTTTAAAATTGAAATGAATTTTGGTAGTTCAGGAAGAACCTTTCTGGTGCATTTTCACAACATGGTTATGTCCTTTCTGTGCCCTCAGCACTCAGCATTCAGTGTTGAGAACGGTATCACACTGGACAGACTTTACCTTACTTGGACAACTGTCTGCTTAGCATTTCCCTTCCGAAACTTTTAAATTTTGATTTGGAAAAAAAAATCTATGGCCTTCAGTGGATTTTATTTATAGCTGCATTTTAAAGTCATATGTTTTAAAACATTTCCACAGGGTTACTTCTTGCTTCCTAAAATTCCATCTGGAGCTCAAAGGTTTTAAATTGGGTATCTTGTATATGTCAGAATTATTCTGAATTCTTGCATAGTTGTATTTCACATATTTTAAAGAGGTTAAATGACTTGCTGCTTTTATAGCATGTCTACAGATGTGACGTTGAGGACCTGCCTAGTTCTCATATCAGGACTTTTTGCCCCTTGAGCTGAAGCTGAGTAGGATCACTCTGCCTCACAGCTTTTCGGTTACCTACTTAGTTGCATTTTTGTTGTTAGTGATTTGTACAAAATGGTGATGTAGAAAGCTTTGATCATCTTGTAAAGACTAAATTTTATATCAGGTAGTATGATTTAAAGAAGCAGAATCTCTCTTTTTCCATTATGTAATATTAGCATATTTAAAAATTAAAGCTACAAATTGCAGGTCAGAAAAAGTTGTCTTGCAAGCTTCATCATTGGGGGTAGCCTAGTTTTTATTTAGTGTTGCAGAAAATGTAACATACAAACTTTGTTTCATTAAAGAAATACTGTAAGGTTGATAAGCAAAATTAATTTGTCCGCTAGGTGTCCTTAGTTACAAGCAGGATGAAGCTTGAAAGGATGTTACATGAGGAAGCTTAAAAGTAATTTATATTTGTTGTGACTACAATGCTTCTTAATGTTTCTTTTGCTCAGTGTTTTCAAATACCATTCCAGTTTTTGTTTAATACGGTAACCCCAAATGTTGCTATTTCTTTGAGGCTATTTTACGTATTTATCTCTCTCTTACCTTCCAAACAACAAAGTATTTTTTTCTGCCAGCTTCACAAGACTTATTTCTAGTCCTGTGTTGTGTAGTTTTGCAGAAAATGGTAAGGATGAGTTAAATGCATTGAAGCACCACAAAACTAGGGTTTCAGCTGTTCAGAGCTACACAGTAATATTTGATGATTCTGTTCTTGTTGTTCATCTCTCTCTCTTCTTTTTTTTTGTGGGCAGGGTTCTAAGTTTGGAATTAAATAAAGATAGAGATGTGGAAAGAATACATGGAAGCGGTATCAATACCCTTGATATTGAGCCTGTTGAGGGAAGATAGTAAGTATATACTTTAGTTGGTAAAAAAATGTATATGAGTAATTCACTGTGTCTTGGTACTATGGACTTGTTTTCTTGTTGAACACTTAATTATATTGAGCAGATGTTGAGCATATGAGTGTTGTAACTTTTGTGCTTTATTAACACTTTCAGCATGTTATCTGGTGGATCAGATGGTGTTATTGTGCTTTATGACCTTGAAAACTTGAGCAGAAAACCAAGTTACACATGTAAAGCACTTTTTTCTGTTGGAAGGTAAGTACTCCAAAATTCTATTGTAAGTACATAGTATAGCTCCTGTGTGGCAAGGATTAAACTTGCAAATTAATGCCTGTTCTTATTTCTAGGATAGAAAGACTGTAAAAAATACTGCCAGAAATCTTTGAAGGCTAGTGTGATGGATTTTGACATACAAAAAGCAAGAAACTTCATGGGGATTTATGTGGTTTACTAAGTAGCAGGAGCTAATGGTTTCTTCTTGATTTTTCTACTCTATTAGTTACAAAATATGCACTGTGACTCCGGCGTTGTTTGAGCAAATCTATAGCAGTTTCAAAAGTAAAAATTAAGGATATCAATTGTACTCAAATGGAAGCTGAAGTTAGAGAGTCTTATGTTGCTGTAGACACCACAAAAAGAAGTCAGACCTAGTACTCTAACCTCGTATTTTAACACTAGAAAAAAAAGATGGGAAAAAAACCCCAAACCCTCCTGTAGCTCATAATTTCTCACCTGTGAGTTTTCATATTGTTTCATGTTGAAATCTGGTGACTCTATGCCAGTAACTGAGCAAGAAGTTTGGGTACCGCTGTAGAAATATTCCATGTATCCCCCAAATATATATAACACATGTATTTGAATAAATACGCTTTTAAGTAGGAGAAAAATTATCTGCATAACCCTGTTCATCTAATTGGAGAAAAGTCGAATACCTATTTGCAGTTGTTTATTTCCCCTCTCTCTGCTTCCAGCTTTACTAGTAGCTATTTTAAGTTCATCAGGTGTTCACCAGGTACAGAAGTAATTTATACAGAACTTCTTAAGAACACATTCGAAGGAAGACAGATGTGTTACTGAAAAAATGGGATGTATTTTTCTAAAGAACAGGGTACTACTATGCTGTGTGTAATCTTTATAAAGAGTCAAAGCCTTATTGATTTGTCAGGCTTTCCCTGCAGGCAATGTAAATTTTTCCATTATAGACATCAAGCCTTCTAGCAAAAGCTGTTTTTCCCTTGTATTTGGATAGTAGGGTTATCTAGGTTAGATAGTCGGTTAGAACTTCATCTAAGATTCCCAGTAAGATATATTCTACTTTCTAAAAAAATAGTAGCTGCATTTTCCCCCTATTTTTTTCCAGTCTACAAATTACTTGAGGTCTAAGAGTCAAAGTCTTCATGAATCAGTTAAACAAGAGCAGAACAGATTTGTAACAATAAAAGGCCTTAACAGTACCTTGGATGATAAGAAAGAAAAAGGCATATGGGACATGCATCATAACAAATGAGTAGGAACACAATCTACTGCAAGTCAGCTGCATTTGGTAAGTCTTGATGGCTGGGCTTCTTGCACAAAATTATTTTAAATTGTAATTAAGAGCATGTAATGACTATACATCCCCAAATCTCTAAACCGAAATGAATTCTGAAGCAGATGCAGCAAATTGAAGAAACTCATGCTAAGAAGACACAACATAAAAGCTGTCAAATCTGTGCTAAAGTCGTGCTATCATTGACATCAGTTAGGTCGGTAGAAATATTCCATACTTGAAGATTCTGTTTATGAGCCTGGTTAGTTGGTAGTCTGTTTCTTGGGTGGATGTTAATTTGCATAGATGCGTCTTTTATTTCTTATCAGTTGAGGCATAAATTACATTAGGAGAATTGGATTTTATGTGACACTGTTCTAAATCATAGGCTTATGATTATTATTGTTTAAATAACCTTAGCAGGTTTCTTGCCTCAGTTATTTATTCCTAGTATCCATGTAGCTTCCTAGTATGTTTTAAATACTTACTGTAACTAATTAGCTACAGATATTTGGAATATTATTGAAGCAGAGTTCCTGACTTAATAAATGAATTTATACTTACTGGTAGGAAACACTTGATCTCTGACAGTCTGGCTCCTATCCTTGAAACATATAGTGCTGACATGTTGTGAAAATTTGCCTGTCTTCCAAGTTTGCAGGTCACAACACAGCTCTGGTCTTGAAGTCGCTTGAAGTATAAGCTCCTGCTAGAGGCCCTTTTAAATCTGTTTCTGAATAGACTCCAAACTGGGCTTACTGCAGGTCCAGCAGTTTAGAACACCAAAACAGATAATTCCTGATGCTAGGCTGTGATTTACCTAGTGTTTCTCATCTAGAATGTAGGGCCACTATTGCAAATAAAAAAAAAAAACAACAACTTTCCTTGTTTTCCTACGAATCAGCACAGAGAGCTTTACCCAGTTTCATATGATTCATGCTGTCCTGTGGCAAACACTGGCATTTGAGAGTAACCAAACAGTACCAGTTTCTAGATAATATACAGATAATGCTTATTTTTAAGGTAATCTCTTCTACTCAAAACGTGTCTAGGAGAAATGAATGACAGTGACCTTACTATCTGTAGAATTAATTCTGTATTTGTCCTTGGTAGAAAATGCTGGAAGATTCTGAGTAGTGGGTGACAATAATGCATGTGGAATGAACTGGGAATAATGTACGGATTTGAGACATGAAACTAGGCTAAATGGCATGTAGCCACTACTAAGCTTAACCAGATCAAAGGTGATTCCTGCAGAGCTACTCAGGAGTTTTTTAGTTCATTCCTCAGCCCTGTGGGTTATGGGAGAATTGATTGTTCTGGTGCAGTGTTGAACACAGTCCAATGTTGTGCACTTATAGTTACTGTACCAGGATAATTAGTTCCATGGGTTTGGGTTTTTCTGCAGAGTACATAGAAATGCCTCTCCAGGAGTAAGTTCTCTCTGAGTCAGGCTTGATTTCCTGGCTCTGCAGGTACTGAAGATTTTTAGCTTGACCTCTGTCATGGTTTAACCCCAGCCAGCAACCAAGTACCTCACAGCCACTTCTTCACTCCCCTACTAGTGGGATCAGGGGAGAACAGAAGGGTAAAAGAAAACTCATGGGTTGAGATACTCAGTTTGATAGGGAAAGCAAATGCTGCAAACACAAGCAAAACAAGGAATGAATTCACTGCTTCCCATGGATAGGCAGGTGTTCAGCCATCTCCAGGGAAGCAGGGCCCCGTCACACGTAATGGTTACTCAGGAAGACAAATGTCATCATTCCAAATGTCTCCCCCTTTTTCCTTCTTGCCTCAAGCTTTAGATACTGAGCATGATGTTACATGGTCTGGAATGTCCCTTTGGTCAGTTGGGGTCACCTGTCCCAGCTGTGTCTCCTGCCAACCTCCCAGGCACCCCCAGCCCCCTCACCATCATGGCAGTTTGAAAGGCAGAAAAGGCCTTGGCTCTGAATGAGTCCTGCTCAGCAACAACAAAAGCATCTCCACATTATCAGCCCTGTGGTCAGAACAAATCTAAAACATGTCCCATACTAGGCACTGTGAAGAAAATTGATTCTACCTCAGCCAAAACCAGCACACCTCCCTGAAGAATAAATGCATGAAATCTGTTGACTTGTAGCACTGTGCCAGAGTAACACGCCATTCTACCATATGCCTCAGAGATGGAGGAGCAATACAAAAGTCATTAAACAAAGCTCAAAAGTTACTCAATAGCTCTTGCTTAGTATTGTCAGTGCTGGTTTCAGGCTAACTGTTTAAAGATGTCTTCTGTGCTTTGTAGTGAGCAGAAAGGTTTATTAGCTCAGGTGAAATCAGATCTATAAATGTCATGTGAAAAGAGGAGAAATCCTCAACTTCTACTGTTTGATATGTCTGTCAGTGCCCTGGGAAAGCTGAGACCCTTGTGCTCGACCGGTCCATCAGCACCCTGTTACAGGGACCTTCCACTGAACAGTCCTGTTGAATCAGAGGATGGTTCAACTCACTTGTTCTGGGACACACACACCAAGAACATAAGAGAGACCTCTCGGTGGGGCTTGCTGCTTTATTTGAGTATATTACTTGCTGCCAATGCCCATGAAGGACTCTCACTAACTATGGAATAACACTATTAATAAGAGAAAATTGTAACAGGTTAACGTTTGAGGATTGGCAGTGATAGTTTCTGACTGGAAGAACATATTCAGACCAATATACAGACAAGTTTTAATCGCCAGTAAGAGTCTTCAGAGCACAGAGAGTAAGATTTTTACCAATAGGCATCCCTCTGGGGGAGAAGACAGATTCAGGTTGTTGACTGATCCCAGAACTTAAAATGGAGTCTTCCCTAACTGTTCCCCATTCTCGACTTACTTTTGTACCATTCCATTATGTTTAGCTGGAGCTTGAGTGAATCTAATCATATATTCCTTTGTTACTGATTGGTGTAAAATTCTCTTGCTTTGCTCTTAAAGGTACAGTCAATAACATATAGAGTGCATGCCCAGTGAGGGGCGATGTTACCCTGGAGGAGGGTGACTTGAGATTAGCTCAGCTGCTTAGAGCATGGTGCTGATAATGCCAAGGCTGTGGGCTTGATCCTCGTATGACCCATTCACTTACGAGCTGGACTTGATGATCTTGTGGGTCCCTTCCAATTCAGAATATTCTTTTATACTGAACTTTAGGATGCAGGTATGCATCAGTATTACAATTAGATTATAATTTACCAAGTTCGTCCAAGGAAAGCGATTTCACCACCATTGCTGGTTCAGCAGCAAGACATCTTCGCCTATCTCCCTTGGTGGACAGGTGCTGTGTGGTTTATCAGCTAGAAGATACCCCTCCCTGCAAGGATTTCAACAGCACCTGGCCACGGTGTCTTTGCTCCACCCTCCATTTCATCGCCCTTAGCAGGGTGCTTGAGGCTGCAGGCTGTGTGTATGGGGAATCATCACGAAATAGGTTTCAGTCATGGTCACCACATTCCATCCAGAAGTAGCAACTGCACTGCACCCTGTAATTCCCATATCATTATAAATTCTGTTAAGACGTGAATATAACTTCTCCGTTTCCTCTAATTTTACCTCCAGCCATCTTTCCATGTAATCCACCTATGACTAGTCACTCAAGCTTCACAATATCCAAATAGTTTGAGAATGTTTCATACTTTTATACCATGCAGATCATCTAATACATTTCTAGCATGTGATTGTCTAGTATTAGTGGGGATAGCCCATAGGCTAATTGTTTCATAATCATCCAAACCTTAACATACAATACAATTATTAGAACAAAAAGCAAGAGAGTTACCATCAACAAAATGACTACGGGGTGAAGCACTCTGTTGAGAACTCTGTTGGTAGTTGTTAGTGACCGTCCTAATACAGTGTCCCATCACTAGTGTTCTCTTTCTTCACCTACTCCATCATGTGATACATTTCTTCCACATCATGATGGACAGTAAACAAAGTCTTTTTCCATTTTCTCGGCATCTCAGGTCTTCATGTTGTAACACTTTCTTTACTAAAATGAGGTTCATACCCATGGGAGTAGGCTGCAAGTCTTGAATCAGAGTATAATTAGACTCTAAGATTTTGATAGCATACGATAGGAGCTGGATAACTAAAATCACATTCCATGATGTTGGCAAAGTTATGAGGACAAATATTGGAGTGATTACTTGTACCTACAGTAATGTTACCCACAAATACAAAATCGCAAGAGATTCTCATACAAGCACATCCTTTACCAATATATACAAGTACAGTTTCCAGGTTTTCATTAGGATGAATCTCAAAATGACAAACATTTTGCTTAGTGTCAAGACAAATGTCTTGAGCTTTGATGGTGTTACTTCCACAAATGAATCATTGTTGCTCTTGTGCAATGCATGTGTTGGCATCAATAGTCTGCCATTTATTTCCATCTTTTTGGGCCCATACTCTCCTCCAGAGGATAGAGTATAGTTTTGTTGTGGTTTAATCCTAATGGAATAACTGGGTATATATCATATAGTGAAGCATTATGTATTGTTAACACAAAAGCTGTGGCTGTGCTGGTGATGGGATCGTAGGTAAAGCTGACTAAGTACCAGCAGAACTGGAATTTCTTTTGAAATTTGATTGTATTATCCCAAACTACCTTTTGAATTTCAGTGGATAATGGTTTCTTCACCTTCCCTAATGATTGCAGTTGTGTTCGATTGCATCCACAGTTGAGTTTGGATAAAAGTGAGAGCTAAAGAAACATTAGTTTAGACTATACTACGTGCATGTGTGATCAATTGATGGTCTTTCTCATTAACTCCCTCCCACTGATGTAATATATCCATTTGAAACCATTGATTAGTTCCCAAAGCCAAAACGGAAGATCATAGAGGATGTTCCACTTTATTTGGGTCAGTAGTTATTGTGACTAGTTTGTTCCTTAATAACTCAGAGTGTATGCCATTTAGAACGCCCCATCCTGTTCCCAAGATGCCACTCACATCCCTCCTGGTTTGCCTGGAGGACATGAGGGCTTGTTCATGCAACCATGCTGTCCAACCTGCTTAAGATGTTTTCAGGAACAGTGAGCAAGCCAGTTGGATTGTGGAAACATTACTCTGCATCAACAGTTCAACTCATTTGAGAGACTATTTTGAGTTAAATAACCTATATTGTTGACCTGTATTCTTGATTAAGTAGGAACCAATCTTACAGGTGTGGGGAAAAAGGTCAATAGAACACTGAGTTGTTGGAGGCTGGGTTGTTAAAAATGGCGCTTAAACAGTTTTGAATTGAAGGCCCAAGCTTGATCAAGAGTTGGGGACTGTTTGAAGACAAATCACAAGTGTTGAATGGGATATTTTAAAGGTATGCCAGCGCTCATGTTTAAAAAAACAAGTGTGTATGTGTTTTTTCCCTTCAGCATGATTCTATACACTTTTTCCTTTGACATAGCTTACAACAGTGTGTAAGACTGTTGTCATGCATTTAGTTATTTTGAATTCAGCATCCTGTCGAGATGATGTCTCCTTTAATTCCATTCAGAGATGGAAGGTGTTCATTTTCATTCTCATCTGTGATGATCCTCTCCTGCCTGTAAACGGTGGTGTTGTGCAGTGCCTCTTTGGCCAGGCACACATACATCTAGAAGTACATACTCTTCTGTCCATGGCAGTACTGAAGATCTACATCTCTGCATAATGATACCCCTGCAATAGTTATTGCTTGTGGAGGCTGGGACACTTGAGAGAACAAGGCAAAGATAATAGCTGAAGCTAAGAAACCTTGTGAGCCGTTCTCTAGCTGCAGTTGGAGCCAGTTGAACTATTTTCTCAGAAGTACTGCATTGGCTGGGATGGAGTTTGTTTTCTTCAAAGTAGTTTGTATGGTACTATGTTTTGGTCTTGTGACCGGTCTTGATAACACGCTGATGTTTTAGTGAGTGCTGAACAGTGCTTGGTAGTGTCAAGGCATTCACCAGTCCTCATTCTGCCCCTTCAGTGAGGAGATTGGGGGTGGACCATAGGCTATGAGGAAACAGCTGAAACACCTGACTCCAACTGGCCAGAGAGGTATTGAGAGTCTGTACCATACAATATCATGTGCAGCAGTTTAAGCCTATGATGAGGGGTTAGTTTTGCATCACTTTGACTGGTTGGTTTGTTTGTTTGTTTGATTCTTTTGTCTTTTTTGGGGGGAGTGGGGTTTGTTTTGATTTGGTCTCTTTTACTTATTAAAATGTATTTATCTCAATTCACCACTTTTCACACCCTTGCTATTTGGATGCTCTCCCTCATCCCACAGCCGGGGGTGGAGTGAGCAAATAGCTGGTTTTGGGCCCTGAAGCTGGATCCATGTGAATCCAGCTTAGGTATGAGTGGTCTATCAGATATTTGAATGACATGTATTATTCAGAGCCTGGTCAGTTCAGTCCATATCCTGGAACTGTCAAGACTGGCTCTGCTGTCTGTTCTTTCTACCACAGTTAATGTATTATTAATTATATTGCATTCTGTAAATATCCATAGTTCAGTTGAAAGCATCCTATTATTCTTCCACTTTCATTTCTGAATGTAAATATAAATGACTCTGAGTAATTCAGGGTGCTGCTACTGGTGACTTCAGCAGACATGGATTGCCAATAACTATGTAGCTGTAATTATTCACTGCTAGTAATGAATTTTTTTAACTGTATATGTGATTCTATTTTTCAGTGGATCCATTTCTAAGAAGCATAAATGGTTTGTAATGTTAGGCCATCACTTTTAACATTAGATATGTAAACATTGCAACTTAAACATTTCAAAAGACGTTAGTACCGTTTATGCTTCAGACTAAATGTCTTAACTTGAGATATGCTACCGTTACCATGTTTTGGAAAGGTAGTATCTTGAAATGAGGACTTTTCAAAGTAATTAGTATTGGCAGAGTGAAAATCAAGCAAACAAAAAACTAGTTCTTCTTGAAAACTTCAGCACAAATTAAAAAAAAAATGTTTAAACTATGTTTTTAACTTGTCATCAAATACCAAGACAACTACAAGATAATTACCAAGACTCTAACCAGTTGGAATATTTTCCTTGATTTCAGGAGCCATCCCGATGTGCATAGATTCAGTGTGGAGACAGTCCAGTGGTATCCTCATGACACTGGCATGTTTACATCCAGCTCATTTGATAAAACCTTGAAAATATGGGATACAAATACTTTACAAGTAAGAGTGTTTCTACAGCTTGCAACTTTGTTTGTGTACATGTTATTCATTGGATATCTGAAGTTCTACCAGAGGTGAACAGTACTAAGCAGCCAGAAGATGAAAACCAGCCAACTGTTAGAAATGTGGATGCATCAGCATGTCCCAGCATTCATGTACACCTTGGTGTGTACCTGTCTGTTTCTGAAGACTTGAATGTCTAAACTGTAGGAGAGTTTGGAAGCTTTGGGACAGTTCGTTTCTGCTTTGGCTGTGAACAGGAATACAGCTAGTTGAATTTTTGCTGGGTAAGCTTGTCCATATAGGTCTAGTGGGCAGTTCATTCTTGAGGATTGTTGAGTGTAATGATAGAGTACAGCAGAGTGAGTTATTTTTAATAACAAGTGCCTGGTGGTCTTGGCATTCAGGATCCAGGTCCAGAATTCTGCTGTTGTAAGCAGTAGAGACACCGTTTCTAAAAATCAGTGGAGAATGAGAGAAACGGTTACGAAAATGCTGACCAATGTAACTGGCATTATTAAGGTAGATAGATTATGTAGCAATTTATGTTGCTTTAACTCACTAATGCTCACATCTCTTGTTGAACTGTAGATTCATGACTGCAGTTTGTCCTGTTCCCTATGAATGTATTAATGAATTTTCGTTGATACTATTTGACTGCTGTTTCACACATAGTGGAAGAATTTTTTTAAAAAGGAAGTTTGTCATCCTAGGGACATAATAGAGAACAAATTTTTACCTCTTCTTTTATTTTTTTTTTGGTGAGATATGAAGCTATATTTGCAGTTGCTAAATCTTCCCATAAACCATTAAGTTTCCGGATAGTTCTGTGAACATCCATTAAAAGACAGAGTGTGCATATGAAGATTATTGAATGATCTGTTCTGCCACCAAATGATGTTTTTGAAAGTACAGACAATTCAGTTTTAAGAGTTTTTTCATATACAGTATTTTACAATTAGACAACAAAAGCAGTTTGCCTGGAAGCAGTTGTACATATTAAAGTAAATATTAAAGTTCATTAAAGTAAATATGTTCCATTGATTTTAAACACTCATAAGGAAGCTAATAGTTTTATATGGTAGTGTTTTATTTTTAGGAATAGAAAATAGTAAGTGATATTTGTGAATGACAAGGGGCTTTAAACTTAGCCTTAAGTGCTTCCTTCCTGTTGCCTCTATCCTCACACTATAACCTTTTTGTTTTCTTGCTAGCTTTATTAATTTTTGATAACTGTAATGATTTCCATTCATGTTTCTCATTAGCCACTTTTCTTGGTCTTTTTTCGGGGTTGTTTCTGAGCTCTGGTGTTGTCCTACTGTTGGAAACAGACTTCCTTTTTGATGTTAGCATGATCTGTCTTCTAACCAGGAAGAGTTGTTATTACTATATAAATACTAATATTTGTATTAGTCTTATTTGTAGCTGTTACTTGAAAAATAATGGTAAGCATTTACATTCTGCTAACATACTTGCATTGTGATGAATTTAATCTTTTTATTATCAGCCTGCAGATATATTTCACTTTGAGGGAACAGTATATAGCCATCACATGTCTCCAGTTGCTACAAAGCATTGTTTAATAGCAGGTATGTATCTGTTTTTAAAAAATATCGTATATATTTTGGGTTTATAGTAACAAGCAAGTAATATTCAATTGTTTTTTTTCCCTGCTCTGTCTTATTTTTACATAAATTGAGTCTTCATAAGACATAAGCTCCCTGGTAATATAAAGTACTATCCATTAGTGGAATGATGTCAATGAGAGTATCATATTTGTTCTTCTGAAAGAATGCTTCAATCAATTCTCCTTACTGATAAAAATTCTTAGCTATAATTAGATTCTTTCATTACATAAGTTAGCATTTAAAGATTATTAATCCAAATATAGTAAATTGTGTAAATAGATGTGTGTGTATTGCTTACATGTACACAGTTTAACTATGTTTAGCGAAAAAAATATTTGAGGAGATATTTTAAGTTTCTCAAGTACTGTCTTGTTTAGCTCCAGTTTCTAAATTTTGTTTGTTACATGATAAATTTACTTGAACTAAAAATGTAAATCTATTAATAAAATGCATTGCTCTGACTGAATATACAGTTAGTTAATGCTGCTAGCATTTTTCTTTTATTTTTTTGTCATTGCTAAGATTTTTTGTTGTTGTTGTCTCAAATGCTGGGGGTTTTTTTAGCTGTCTTTGTTTCTCTTGTTACAGTTGGTACCAAAAGCCCCAAAGTACAGCTCTGTGACTTGAAGTCTGGATCCAGTTCTCACATTCTGCAGGGTACTTTTTAGTCTGAAACATAAATGTTAAACAATAACTACTTTGAGTAAAAACAAGTCCTGTAAAGAAAGACTGTATACAATGTCTTCTTTGTCAGTAACATGACTAATTTATTTATAGCCAGTTGTGAAAGTTACACAGTGGCAAAAGGTTCTTCTGGATGTTATTCTAGTGCTAATGAATTGGAGAATAGGAACATTAATCAATGAGCAGTTACTATAGATGTTTGGGCATTTTCATGATCTAATCAATAGTGATTACTGCTTATTACATGGTTAAGTGTAGTCATTGGTTTGGGGAGTTATGGAGGGCCATTAAAAAAAAAAAACAAAAGACTGAGTAAAACAACAGAAACTCCCAGCTGCCCACCAAAAAACAAACCCCCCCACCAAAACAAAAGGAAAACTTAACTATTTTTAGAAAAATATCCTGTGGAGGTGTTTGAATGGATTTGTTTAGAAGTTTCTGGTTTCTGTAGAACGAGCAAGATACTACTTTTTATAAAAGGATGGTATCTAATCCTTTGTGTTTTCCTAATTCAGTTCAATATAGGGTTTTATTGTTCCATAATCCATTACTTTTGGCATTTAATGGGAATTTGGCTTCAGTGTCTCTTCTTTAATGTGTACCTTTTGGAGCATGACTGTATATGCACATGCTCAAGAGAAGGCAATTATGAGGCAAATCTTAATGCTTCAAACCAGCTGGGTAAAGGACAGATCTGATCTAGAAACTCTAGAGAAATGTTAGGTCAGACACAGCAGTGTGCAAATGCAGCTTTATTTCTTCACTCGCCAGCTAAGTCTAAAAGGAGTCTAGGTGATTTTTTTGTGATGCAGAGCTTAAGCCATGAACCTCTTATGAACTGAGTTGGCCACAACAGGTGTCTCATGTTCTGTTTCAAGAACCGAGAGCACCACACAGGGCAGTGACAGAAACAGATCTCTAAAGATCCTGTTTGGTTTTATCAGGACTTCTTAATTTTAGCACAAGAGTTATTGCTTTCCAGGCACAAGCTCTTTGTCTTTGTACACAGCCTGTAACAGCCTGTTAGCTCAAGCACAATATTGGAGGAATAAGTGGAAGGAGAATATGTTCTCCACTTAGTATAATCTAACAATTCTGTGCAAAATTGAAGGAATCAGTAGTATCTTGACAATCAGTATGAATATTTTCACATAGGCTAACTCTAGCAGCTGAAATGGAGGTAAATATACGGCTGTAGTTTAACTGGTGGCTCCAAATAAATGTGTCTGCCCTGTGCCTTCTCAGTGTATCCTATAGAATGTGTATTTTGGAGGTTTTTTCTATTATCTTGGTCATCACAGCCCTTTGATTATTTCAAGTAATTGAAAACCACCTAGTAAAAGATGCAATGCACTGGGAGCAATGTGGTTCACAGAGCTCTAAACTTCATTAGCAAAAATGTATTTGTATGATTTAGTTTGTATTTTAACAATGTGTTTCTGTTATTACATGAAGCATGATTGCAGTCTTTCCATTTAGGACATCTTACACTTCCTGTTGTCTGTATTTATTTAACATTACTTTCCAAGTTTTTGTGTGTGCGTGTGTGTGTATGTATAAAAAAATATATGTATATGTATTGGAAAGGACTTTTCAGATCACTGAGTGCAATTGTTAACCCAACACTGCCAAGTCCACCACTAAATTATGTCCCTAAGTGCCACATCTACAAACCTTTTACATATCCCCACGGGTAGTGACTCCACCACTGCCCTGGGCAGCCTGTTTCTGCTGGAATTTTATTACTAAAAAACAGGAATTTTTCCTAATAGCCAATCAAAACTTCCATTGCAACTTGAGCCCACTTTGACTGACCCTCACCTGGCTACAACCTCCTTTCAGGCAGCTGTAGAAAGCAGTAAGGTCCCTCTTGATCCTCCTTTTCTCAAGGCTAAATACCCCCAGCTCCCTAAGCTGCTCCTTGTAGGACTTGTGCTCCAGACCCTTCACCAGCTCCATTGATGTCTTAATACTTAGGAAAAAAAATACCACAAATTTAGGCCAAGACTTTGAGGATGAGTAAAGTTTTAATTGTATGTAAGGTAAATACAGTTTATATTGAATGGTATTAAAGCATTTGAAGAAAAATAAATGGAAAATTCCTTCCGTGTATGAGAACACCAGTGCTGCACAAAAATTAATAAAAGCTCATTGGCTTTTACTGTGCTCTAATGTGTTTTGCATAGGTTAAACCATCTTTATTATCAAAAGTTGTACACATGTAATACTTCATGTATCACTTTCAACTCACTGCAATCCCATTTGAGGAAGAAGAAGAAAGAGAAATAACTTCTATCCCAAACTAATACAGTTTCACAAAATTCAAGTTTATATTACAATTCTAATTATTATTCTGGCTTGGTGTATCCTATACAACTAAATACTTGCTTTTACTTTTAGTTATTTAAATAAAATGGTGTGTATAAGCTTTTTCATGTAATTTTTAGGTCACAGGCAGGAAGTATTGGCAGTGTCTTGGTCCCCACGTCATGAATATATTTTGGCAACAGGAAGGTAGGAATGTTGCTGAATTGTTAAATGCACTGGAATGTTTGTCAGTAAAATTTTTATTTATTCTTTATGCACTCTCTTTACAATTCAAATGCACTTTTAGAGTTTATCTTCTTCATTGACTTTTACCTATTCACAGTTTTGTAGCTCTTCCCCAGAAAAATGAAACCTGAAGAGCTGTACATGCCATGCTTATTTTATAGTCAGTTTGTACAGAGTTTTGAAACACTAGTTGTAATTACAGGTATAGAAAAGTGATAGAATATTAATTCACTGCTTACTGTTTATTAGTGTGTGCATTGCTAATCTGTTTTATAGTAAAGTTTGTTTAGCTCAAATTGCCTTCCTGGTAATCATGCTCACATATGTCAAAGAGAATAAGTCAGGTAGCTTAGCTGATGGGTAGTAACTTTCCAAGCTGCAGTAATTCAGTGAATATGGATTGTATGTTGATATTCCTGGGTGTTTTTATTTTCTCTCCGGGCACTTCTAATGTAGAAAATGCTCTTGGCTTTCTTATAACTTTTGTATATATTAGTTTTTGATTATAATGCGACATTTCTCTTCTTACTTTTTTGGTTGCTATGTTTTTTTCTTTTGAATGGCAGAAGGGAATGGCTGTTTTGTAAGTTTAGAGTGAAATTTGATACCAGATTTGCAGACCTTTAGTTTCTGAAGCCAGGCTTCTGAAAGGCTCAGTAGGAAAATGTTTTAAGAGTTGTTGTATAGGGGGTTTTTTGTTTGTTTGGGGTTTTGTTGTTGTTATTGATTGTTTTGTTTTAGCAGATGAAAAATTGTTTGCTTGTAGACAACTTCTGTACCACTCATATAATAGATCTGTGATAGTAAAAGAATGAGTTCTCAGGCAACCATTACAGGTAATGCTGTAATCTGTAGCTATAGTTTAATCAACAGAAGAATTAGCAGGTTTATTCCTAGTTTGTGTGTGTACACAAGGGTGTTATGTTGTAATCAGAGGCAAGTGTCTTGTATTACAGATGAAGGTTCATTCTTAGGTCCTGATAGTGCACCAGCTATACTTACTAATACATGTAAATGAATATCTGAAGTCTGTCTTAAAATTTCTTAATGGAATTCTGTGACTTGAATATGCCCACATGATGAGCGGTTCAAAACAGTTGCTGGCCCAAAATGAGTGCCAGGGTTGATGAAAGAGAGTTATTGAACCATGGTGCACTTGATTTTCCTAATTTATGCAAATCTGTTTTTCTTAGTGCTGATGGTAGAGTTAAATTATGGGATGTGAGGAGAGCTTCTGGGTGTCTGAGTACGCTTGATCAGCACAATGGGGAAAAGTCCAAAGCATCTTCTGAGGCAGGTAATACAGAATATAACTGGTGGTAATCCATATGTAACTAGAATCGTTCTTATATTTCATAAATGTTTTGAATACTAAGACCAGCAAGGAGAGTAGTGATAATCCAGTTGTTACTTATTACATAACAGAGACCATTTGGCTTTATTCAGTTACTTTTGTTGTAGAGACGGTGTTTGTTGTTTGGGATCTTGCTTAGAGGGATCTCCTTCACAACAGCAGTGTATCTGCTCTAAATGGCTTTCCTCTAAAAAGGAAAATTTTGCTACCTGTTTTGTGAGTGGAAGAATTCATTCATGCTGTAGACTAGGTTTTATATAAACATAAATTTGATTGAAATTCAAGAAATTACTGAGAGGAAAATGGTCTAAAGAAAGCTAATACTTAGTCAAAAAAAGGAGAGATTTTGTTTAATGACAAACAAAATTCTACATAACTCCAGAGGTATCTAGTGCCATTTTCTATATTCCTTTGAATAGCATGTTGACTTGTTCAATCACAACATCTTTCTTTTCAACTTTATTTTTATCTGACTGGTTCAAGGTGATTTTTTGATAGTCTAATATCAATCATATAGACTAGGATATTTAATTTATTGAAATATATATTAACTAAACCAATAGCAGATAATAATTGTTTTTTAATTAAATCTTTGAAAAGAAGATCACACTTTTACCTGGGAGGTATGCCTAAATTAGGTACTGCCGTACAATGCAGAGAGACCTTATCCTGACCACTTCGGGGCTGACCAAAAGCTGCAACATGTTGAGGACATTGTCCAAATGCCTCTTGAACACTGACAGGCTGGGGACATTGACCACTAGATGATAGTGGCCCTTCAGTTGTAACCTGAGGAGCACTGCTGGTGGCTGTTAGCTGGCCGGATGCTTTTATGTACAAGAAGTTAAATTATTAATTTACTGAATGTTACCATTTAAAAAGCACTTTCGGTACTCTTCATAGAAGTAAAAATGTGTACAAAGTAGTAATTCTTCTCCAGAAACCTGAGCCAGCTTTTTTCCCAACAGCAAACACTGCTCACAATGGGAGAGTTAATGGTTTATGCTATACAAGTGATGGACTTCACCTGTTAACCATTGGTACAGATGATCGCATGCGACTCTGGAACAGCTCCACTGGAGAAAACACCTTAGTAAGTTTTCAAGGAACTTCAGTTACATTTTTACTTGCCCTTAAGAGATTTATAATTTCTGCAATTGTCAGTAGAACTTTGAATTCATTTTCATAAAGGATGTAGCTGCTCAATCTCATCACTAGAAGATTAGGTGAAAATTTTTTTCTTCCAGATTTCTTTTCTTCTACTTTTTATAAAGAAAAAGAGTATGAAGAAGCCTGGATCTACTTAAAGACTGAATATGGTAACTCAAAGTTCATGAATTTGTGAGCATAGCTATAAACACTTCATACGGTAATGAAAACCTTAATAAGCAGTGGCTGTTGGTAGAAAGTCTTGGGGCTTTTTTAACTACTAGTTGTTATGTAGTATCCGTAGAGCAGTTGGCTACACCTGAGAGTTTCACACTCTGGCTTTCTTGCAACTCTCTTTCTTTTTTTGTGGAATTTCTCCTGTGAAGTTCCATGGCAGCATTAAAAATACCTATTCATCCATGCCTCCAGATTCATACTGTAATCAAACAGCAGCAGGGATGGGGGGTGGGACATGTGTTAAACCTCTAATGCTACTCCAGTCCTTTGTCTGGCTTGTTTATTTTGTGCTGAAGGTTCTTGTTTTAATTTTCTGTTCAGTAAAGAAAATTGTTTTCTGTGTTTATTTTGAAAGAAGAACATACTGGGTAAGTCAATGTTCATGGAATTTTAGTCAGCTGTAATTATGGTCTGTCATTGCCATCAGGAAAGGAAGAAATTTTATTCTACCTCAGAAATCTTTTAATTCTGCTACTTAGTTTCAGAACACAGCAAAAACAATTCCTCATAGATATTTAAATGAAAAGACTTTTCTCCGTGCTACCCATATTTGCCAACTTGTTCTCAGCACCTCCTATAAAGACATCTTTCTGTCTTCAAATCACTATCACCTAAGTAGATAATACAGTTTGTGCACTCTCCTATCACCAGCTGGATCACTGGTTTTTTGTTTTTCTATGCCTGTTAGTTCATTGACTTGTTTCATAGGCTGTTTTACAATTTTCTAAGCCGGTGTGGAATCACTTGATCCTGCCTTGCTTTTTCAAGTCCAGAGTACTGTATTTTAACACACTGCCACGAGATGTTGCTTAAAATAATTTTAAGGCACCAGCAAACAAATAAATGCATGTACAAGTTAATAGAAGTTCATACCATAGTCCTTTTATTTCCTTGACTAGACAGTCCTTTTGATCTACATAAATTTTTTCTATGTCTTTCAAAAGATGTAGAAATTAAGCCAAGCATATGATTTTTTTTTAACACTGGGACAAATTTGAGGCCTAGTGGGTTGTTTCAGTTGGTAAGAGAAACAAATGTTGAAGTAGTACACGTTGTATACATCCTTTATCACAAAAAGAAATAGGACGTCCTGATTCACTTAGTATAGGAAGAATCAAAAAGAAAATAACCCAGGTTTTCTGTTTGTGTGCTCAAAGACAAAGCCACTTTTTAAGATTTTTCTTCAGTTCTTGTTTTGGCAGCATCCTTTCCATTCTCTTGCTCCTTTACTAAGCAGGAATATTTACACTGAATATATCCATTTAGTATACTTTTCTCAGCCTTCACTCCTCCCTTTCTTTGTACATGCCTTTGTTCTGAACAGTGTTGTTGCTTGGGAGTTGTTGGTACAGCTCATATGCTGTGCGAAGGAGCTTAATTGCTCTTTCTCAGCAGCGTAAAATGCCTCTAAAATGCGTTAGCGAGACTTAACACAGTCACTATTTACAAACACTGTCTTTATAAAACAAACAGTGTTATCTACAAACGATGTAAGCACCACATTTCATGAAAATATCTTCTCAATATGAAAAAATATCAACCTCAAACACCTTGTTGAAGTGCCTGTGTACCAATGCACATAGCATGGGAAACAAACAGGAAGATTCTGAGATCTGTGTGCAGTCACAACGCTTTGGTCTCACTGTAGTTACAGAGACATGGGATAGCTCACATGACTGGAATCTCGCTGTGAATGGCTGGATGCTTTTTAGAAAAGACAGGCCAGGAAGGCAAGGTGAGAGAGTTGTCCTTTATGTAGGAGAACACCTGGAGTGTATGAAGCTCTGTCTCGAAGAGGATGAGTGAGTTGGAAGTTTATGCTTAAGCTTAAAGGGCTGACTAACAAGGGTGACACTGCTGTGGGTGTTCGCTACAGTCTGCCTGATCAGTTGAAGGAAATGAATGAGGTCTTATGCAGACAGCTTGAAGCAGCATGGAAGTCACAGGTGCTGGTTCACCTGAAGGATTTCAACCACCCTGAGATCTGCTGAAGGAACAACACAGCAAGACATACACAGTCCAGGAGGTTGTTGGAAAGTACTTAATGATAACTTTCTGATACAGATGGTGAAGGAGCCGTCAAAGAATGGTATGCTGTTTGACCTTACACTAGTAAACAAGGTCTTGTTGGAGATGTGAAGGTTGGGTGCAGCCTTGGCTATAGTGACCATAAGATGGTGGAGTTTAGTATTTTGTGAGGAGGAAGCAGGGCAGTGGGTAAGATCACAACCCTGGCCTTCAGAAGAGCTAGCTTTGGCCTGTACAGGGATTTTCTTAGAAGGATCCCATGAAAATGTGCCCTAGGTAGAAGAGAGGTCCAGGAGAGCTGGTCAGTATTCGAGGATCAATTCTCCCAGGCTCAAGAACAGTGTATCCCCATGGGCAAGAAAGTGAGCAAAAGGGGCAGAGGGCCTGCATGGATGAACAAGGAAATCCTGTCAAAACTCAGACATAAGCAAGAGATACATGAGATGGAAGCAGGGACAGGCAATGGGATGAATATAGGGATGTTGTCAGAGTATGCAGAAATGCATTGAAGAAGGCCAAGACCTATTTAGAATTAAACCTAGTAAGACTGTTACGGATAACAAGAAGGGCTTCTTTAAATACATCAATATCTTGGCCCACTACTGAATGGAACACACCTCTCAACAGAGTTTTCAGAGAAGGCTGAGATACTGAACACCTTTGCTTCAGTCTTCTCTGCCAAGGCCAGCTCTTGGGAATGCCTGACCCAGGAGATCCAGGAGAAGATCTGGAGAAACTTCTCCTTGGTTGAGGAGAATTGGATTGAAGACCAGTTAGTCAGACTTGACATCCACAAGTTCATGGGTCCTGATGGGATGCACCCACAACTGTTGAGGGAAGTGACAGACATCATTGCTAGACCACTCTCGAAAGGACTAGACCTCCTTTGCTAGACCTCTCTTTGAAAGGACTGGAAGAAAGCAAGTGTCACCCCAGTCTTAGAAAAGGGCGGGAACTACAACCAGTCAGGCTTACTTCAATTCATGGAAAGGTGATAGAACAGCTCATCCTGGCAGCCACCTCTAAGTAAGTGGAACACAAGAAAGTGGTCAGGAATAGTCAGCATGGATTCACCAAAAGGAAGTCATGCTTGATCAATCTTACTGCCTTCTATGATGGGACAACTGATGGGATAGGCAAGGAGAGAGCAGTGGATATTGTCTATCCGGACTTAATCAAGGCTTTCAATACTGTCTCCAATGATGCCCTCATAGGCAGGCTCAGGAAGTGCGGGTTGGGTGAGAGGGCAGTGGGATGGATTGAGAACTGAATGACAGGGTTGTAATCAGTGCCATGGTGTCTAGTTGGAGGCCTGTCACTGGTGGTGCCCCCTAAGGTTCAATACTGGGCCCCATATTCTTTAACTTACTCATCCATGACTTGGGTGGACAGATGCCTCCTCAGCAAGTTCACTGAGGACACAAATCTGCGAGGAGTCACTGATACCCCGCAGTGCTGTGCAGCCCTTCAGAAGGACCTCAACAGGCTGGAGAGAGGGGCAGAGAAGAACCATGTGAAATTCAGCAAAGACAAATGTAGGGTGCTGCACCTAGGGAAGAACAACCCCAGGCACCAGCACAGGCTGGGGCTGACATGCTGGGGAACAGCTCTGCAGAGAAGGACCTGAGGGTCCTGGAGAACAACAAGCTGTCCATGAGCCAGCAGTGTGTCCTTGTGGCCAAGAACGCCAATGGTATCCTGGGAGGCATTGGGAAGAGCAGGTCGAGGGAGGTGAACCTCTACTCAGCCCTGGTAGAGTGCTGTGTCCAGTTCTGGGCTCCTCAGGACAAGAGAGACACTGAGCTCCTGGAGCAAGTCCAGCAGAGGGCTACAAAGTTGGTTAGGGGACTGGAGCATCTGTCTTAAGAGGAAAGGCTGAGAGAAACTTGGGTCTGTTCCTGTTGAACTTCGTCAACGTATACAGGTGTCAGAAGAGAGCATCAAGAGAATGGAGCCAGGCTCTTCTTGGTGGTGCCAGCCAGTAGGACGAAAGGCAGTGGGTGGAAACTGATGCACAGGAAATTCCACCTGATCACAGGAAGAACTTCTTTGCTGTGTGGATGACTGTGTTCTGGAACAGATTGAGCGGAAAGGCTGTGGAGTCTCCTTCCTCAGAGATATTCAACAACCATCTGGACACGTTCTTAAGTAGTGTGATCCGGGGCACTGTGCTTGAGCAGGGGTGTTGGAGTAGATCAACCTCCAGTGGTCTCTTCCAGCCTTACCCATTTTGCCAGTCTGTGAACCTACTTGTATGTAGGTTCACAGAACCTAATTAAACTCTCTTTGTATACATTTATATCATGATTGAGAGAGATTTTTTTCAGGATTCCTTTTTATTATACTTTTCTTACATAACTGCACTTTGCTATGAAATAGGTTGCTTTAAAAGAGAGCAACAAGTAGCCTTCTTTCTTGCCTGGCTCATGGTGGCTGATGCTATATTTGCCTCAAAAACTTAGAACTCAGGCAGTTGATGTAGTATGGATCAAGAACCTGACCAAGATGTTGTATGAGAATATTTACCTGATAAAGTTTATAAATTTCTTAGCTTTTAGTCAAAAGATTTCACAGTTGGGATTTTTTTTTTTTCTTAACAATATGCCTTGAGTTTTAGGTACGGAGATTTAAAATTAGTGCAGAGAGCTTTGCTAACATTGTATACATAAGTGAATTCTGGTTTTCACCAGAAGTTAAAAGCCTAGGTTTTAGGACAACAATGTCTAAAACATTTTTCTCTATATATAATGCTATATAGTATTGCTGAATTTAAATTTATAATACTTCTATTAGAAAAAAAACTTCTTTTAAATCATAAGGTAATGTGTGAATTTGAGGTGTTCATAGTGGATTTCTCCCTCTTCATGAAAAAAAAAGTTAAAATTGCAGTGCTTTGTTTTAATTAAGTTTGTTTAGAGGAAGGTTATACTGTTTCCATGAATATATTTCTCTATTTCCTCATAAATACACTTTTCATGTCTGATAGAACCTAATTAGACTGATACAACCAACTGGAATATTTCTAAGCATGTTTGGAAACTTCACTTTAAATCTTTTTTGAGATTTTATCTGCACAGGACTTGTCAAGAGCTTGAAACTCCATGAAACTGTAGCCTGGAACATTAGTACAGGTGCTAATCAGATGCTCTTATACTGCTTTTTTTTTCCCCCTGCAAGATTTCCCTCACACCTCACCAATAAGGTCTTAGAAATTTCTCATATTACAGGTGCCCTGAGAGAAAACGGTCCAATATTGTTTTATTTAACTTGCAAGTTGTTTCCTTGTCTTATACCTTTTGTTATTAATATTGTTGCTGTCACTATTTGGTTTTTTATTGCTGTTTCCAGAAAATTGTTCTTATCTCCAGCTGTGATCTCTGCCTTTTGTGCTTTCAATCTGAGGCAGGGGAGTGAGTGGTTTGAGCAGGACTACTGAATTGGAAAATACCATTCCTAAACCACAACAGGTGGTAATTCCTGAACCATATCTAATTTCAGTGAGGGTTTAGGTGCTTGATGCAGATCTGGCATGCAGCAGCCTGTGTTAATTCTACTTCTGGCAGTGGGGAACTGCTAATTTTTAGGCATTTATTTCTTTCTCTTTGTTAAAATTGATATTAAGAAGAGTGAACTTTAATGAACATAAAAATTACTGTCTTGATAGACATCTGTAGTTTGAGATATCAAGAGATAACTCAAAATTAATTTTATTGAATATTAAACATGAAGTAAAATTGACTTATTCCTATAATTTCCTGTGGTTTTACTTAATAGCTTACTGTGTAATCTTTCATTTGCAGGTGAACTATGGGAAAGTCTGTAATGAAAGTAGGAAAGGACTCAAATTTGCCATCTCTTGTGGCTGTAATCCAGAGTTTGCCTTTGTACCATATGGAAGTACCATTGCTGTTTATACAGTTTTCACAGGAGAACTGATAACTATGCTTAGAGGGCATTATAGTACTGTCAACTGCTGTGTATTTCAACCTCATTTTCAGGTAAGTAAAATAAAAGCAGTATTCCAGACAAACAGGAATGTATATGCAGATTGACAGACAATTTGCACTATAAAAGCATTAACTTTTCAGGGATATGCTTTACTCAAAGATCATGAGAGGGAGGAGGGAGTGGCTTACGTGTCTTGCAAGAAAACTTTAGTCAAGTTTTTGGAACAATCTTTTCTGGATTAAGTTCCTTCCACTGCTTGTTTTGTCGTATGTAACTTCTCAATATACCTTTAGTAATTTTTTGGCTTGTATGCTCATTAATAAATCATATGCATAAAGGCTTTTGCCTATTTTTTGTAATACTGAAGAGGAGGAATTTGTCGAATTTGTCTTTCTCAGAGATACCTAAGACTAATCACAGTGAGAAAGAATGTGAAGCACGTTAGTATTGCTGTCAGTAGTGAGAGGGCTCTCGAGTACTTTGCTAAGGTGATCTTGCTCAAATGCCTGTAGTTATACTTTGGATAAAGTGTTAAGAACATGATGAGATTCTTAAATTAATCTGAGAACATTTCAGCTGAGAAATACAGGGACTCAAGGTGCTGACAGCTTTTTTTCTTTTTCTCTGCCTTTTTAAATTTTCTTCTCCCCCTCTGGTATATTCCTCTCTTGTAATAAAAGACTTAAGGATAACAAAGTTTAACTTTTTGTGGGAGACTTTAGAACAGATTGTTTATATGATATGTATTGTGGCAAGAGCAGAATGGATGATAGCGTGGATTTTCAGGCCATTACATAGTTGCCTTCATGTGTTAAAGATTGTACTTCATGTTCCATTTCCTCCTTCCTTGCCTTTTGTTTCTGAGTATCAGGCAGAAATACCTAAGGCAGAAGGGGCACATGGATACCTTTTCATGACCTTTCATACTGTTGATGCCTTATCTGGGACTACCAAAAAGAGAGGCTGGACAAATTAAGACAGTAAAAAGCAGTTATATTTATTGAAGAGCCTTCAGGTACATTTAAGGTGGTCAGAGCTCATTCAGGGGCTACACCCCTGAGATGGACTCCCTAAGATGGACAACGGGTCACGGGTTTTTCATACTTTTATAAGTTTGGTCCATTTGCATATCGGGGTTAGTTCTTCCAATTGCAGCTTTAGGCAATGAAGTAATTTACCCCAAGTTTGCCTCCCCCCCAACTCACTGTTGTTTACATCTCTCGGGGCCTGAGACAGTAAGCTGTCCTTGAGTTTCAGGCCTGGAGAGGAATTGTTTTGTCTGACCGAAATAGGAAAGCAGTAGCTAACACTTTATATAGAGTTTAGAGTTATACGCTAAAGAATTGCAGTATTACAAATATATGAAAAATATAAAAGCTAAAATCCCAAGGCATCACGGTGCATCATAGAAGTGACTCTCGCAGCTTCTGCTTTGAGTCCAGTAACTTTGACTGAATGTTGCTGTATCACTGAGATGGACTTCACTGAAAGTTATGGACACATTATGGACACACAGTAGACCCCAAGCTAATAAGCCTTGCTAGACTTGGAAGGCAGTTCTGATACGAATAGGCAGTGAGGTACTATGTGAACTGAAAGGTGGAGTATTCACATTGTAGCTAAAGCACATCTTTTCCAGAGTGTTCTTGAAAAGCTCTTTGTGTTTTCAAGAACAATTTCCCAACGAAAGGTCTAGTGTGTTTATATAAAGTCATCTTTGGTGTTGTTTTTGATAAACTGAAGAGGTGAGGCTAATTAGTAAAACATGTTTTACTTGTTTTACATGTGACGTCTCTACCTTGGCTTTTAAGATCCCTAATAAAGGATCACGTGTGTGCACATGCACATAAGAATTGCATCATTGCACTATACCTATAGATTTATGATGTCAACAGCTTCATTTGTTTATCTGTTGTGATTCCCAATTCTCTTTCAGAATCGCCCTTTTTCAGAGTTCAGTTCTATATTGTAGAAGTGTGACTGGATTTTCTTTTTCTGTAAATGCTCTGCTTTCAGTTGTATTAAATAGTTAGTCTGATGAAACAACATTGCTATAGTCAGGGTGTCAACACCAAAGGTAGTGGTCACTATGACTGATATTTTGACTGTGTTCACACGTGTATTTCCAAATATCTTATCCTATATTGAGACAATTAAGTATATTCATCAGTTGTCATGTAATTCCAATAGAAATTATAGTTTTGCAGGTAAAATTCCTTTTCTGAGAAAGTAGTTGTTTTTAAAATTAGTCACCTGCTTTAGTTTGCTCTCTCAAACATTATTAAATCAACATGCTGCAAAGTTGTTCACAGCTGTAAATTTCTATTTTGTTACTAGTTATAAGTAAAATCAATTTTGCTTGACAAAACCTGCTCTGTTGCAAACTGTGTTGACTGATGTTTATATTCCTGTATTTTAACTTTACAGTAACTGAATCATTTAATAACCTTTTCCATTGTCAGGTTTAGGAGAAATGTTAGTTCATTTGTGTCTATATCATTCTGCTTGCCTTTTTTTCTTTTTTCTGAATGGCATTTTAGCTCACTTTCAGCTTTTGAATTTGTAGATACATATCAAAACATAATTCACTTAAGCAAGTTGAAAATTTTCCTTGACAATTTTTCTGAGTCTCTCTGATGTAAGCTATATATTCACTGGTGAAATGTGTAGCAGATGGCTTTGTAACATTTTTTGTTACTTATTAGCACTTAATTTGACATTAGTACACTATGTTCATAGGAAACAAGGTGTACATCTTTTCTGTATAGTTTTGACCGTTTCCATCTGGTATTCTCTGTCAGTGTTAAGAGTGTTTTTCATATCAGCAGTCTTCTAAACTTTTTCTGCTGTCTTGAACCCTGCTGACTGATTTGTGTTCTTCCCATCCTCAAATCTCAAATCTGGTCCTTAGATTTTTCTTACTGTTTTTTACTGTGTTCAAAATTTGTTACTGATATTGGTTGCTGTCAATCCCTCAAATTCTTTCTGTTTGTTAACTGTATTTTAATTGCTGTCTTTGTTTTACTTCATAACTGGAATAGGCTCTAACAAGAAACTTAAACTTTGCACCAGTTATGTATTTGAGGTGAGACGTGTCTTGTGTTTGCTTGGAACTGTGTAATCAAATGCCATCACTGATAACCAAGCAGCTAGCTATTTGCAATGCAATGATACTAATCTTCATCTATTCTTTTCCAAATCAATTACCATGTTCCTGTGGAATACCTTTTATGTTTGAGATATGGTACGGGGCTGTTTCCACAGAATGGTGTAAGCTTTAGTTAATGTGTGTATATATGCCTTTTCTGATCCTAGGAATAGAGCCATAAAATCCACTATATTATTGTTTGCCTAAACTGTACTTACGTAAATATCTCTGTAAAGTTAATAAGATGTTAGTCTGCTTGAGTAATAAGAACTGCAGAATTTGGCCCTTTAATAAGAGGCATTAATTTAATAGGAGGTCAGTAATTTCAAGGGTGGTGTGGAAGAGAAAATCCCCATTGTGCAATATCTTAGATGATGTTTACAGTTGGATCTACTACACTAGATACCATTGTGCCATTTTATCTGCTTAGAATGATTTAAGTAAACAAACAAGACTTAGGTTGCCCTTTCAGAAAAAGAAATCAAGTAAAGCATCATGCATGAATAACATGTCATAAAATATTAGGTATGCAACAGGAAGTAATTTTGCTTTAAATTATAGCTGCTCATACTGTTCAGGAAATGCTAGTGACATCTGCAGAGGTATTTGGCAAATCCGGTAGTAGGCTATTAAGTAAAGTTAACTGAAAGTTAAATCAGGTTTTATTTGTAATCTTTCCGTATATTGTACCATAAACATACATAGAGCATGTTTGTAGTGGAATACATGTGTCTGTCTTGTATTGTACCATAATTATACATAGAGGTCACTAGCTCTTCTTTTGACTGACTTAAGATATGAGTCACCAGTTTAGGTTGTAATAATTAATTGTAAGTATTGCTTAATGTAGTGGATAATAACTGAAGATCTTGCCATACCAGGATCAGAAGGTGAGACAACTGGTAAGAAGGATTAAATGGAAGCATGCTAATGTCACTATGACATTGCTCACAAGGAGATATTTTGGCATCTTCTAAAGTTCTTAGTGATATTCTGTATTCTATCAAAGACAGAAGGCCCACGTAGAGTAGTGCTGACAGAATAAAGTAGAATTTGACCTATACTTTGGGGTAACATATCTTCTTTTAAGCAAGGTAAGTAGGATAGTTATCTTGCTTAAAATTGTAAACTCTCTAATCTTGGACATGTTTTATGCATGAACAACTTCATGCATAGAACCAGTTTTTGAAAAGCATGGCAGCTCATTTGAATAAGATTACCCACATAAATGAGTGTTATGGCAATTGGACATTAAGTTTCTGCACCAAATGTCAGCATAATTAATGCAGTTCTAGAATTATACAAAAATTATATTGGAGACTTTCTGCAAAGACAGACCCGTGATAATGTATTGAACTTAGAATGAATCAACTTATTAATTATGTACATGTATGAAGAGAGTTGCTAGTTTAAGTGTAAAAGCCAGCTTGCTTAAAGCAAGGCTTTCATACTGTCAGCCTGAATACCACAAAAAAACCTTTACGTTTCATTCAGGGAGTTTCAATGCATGACAATACTCAAATATTCACATATAATAGGCACGAGTATAATTCAAGAAGGCAGATGTGAATACCTTCATACATGTTCATTTAAGTAGCACTTTGGAAAATGCAAGTGTTATTGGTGCAAAATTTACTGTGAAGATGGTGCAGTATTTGTTGTCAGCAAAATTTCCTCATGTTAAAGTGACAGAGAAGTCTTTATGTCTTTTAATACAGAACTAAGAAGATTAAGATATATTTCACTTGCAGTTGTTTGGTGTAAGGACTGTTTGTTTCCATGTGCTGCAGGGTGCCTTGTGCAATGGGATCTCAGTCCTTAGTCATTATCATAATAAATAGAGTGATTTATATTAAAAGTAATAAATTGGTCTTTCTGATCTCTGCCTTTCCAACTGGATACAAACCTCACATTGTACTTTATTTGTTGTTTTCCTTCCGTAGGCGTACTGAAACTACATTTACTTAATACTTCTTTGTTCCATACATATGCACTTTTCTGACATGTATTACTAGATTCTTTTGAGTTTCTTCCTGGGTCTTAATTACAATATTTGCCTATTTTTTGGCTGGTTTCTTTTGTTTTTTTTTTTTACTTCTCCATAAATAATCTCTTAAGCTTCCTAACTGCTAAAATAAGTGTCTAGGAGACAAGAGAGAGGGGAGAAGACTTATCAAGATTATAGTATAAATTATAAGTTGACTATTTTCCTTTATTTTAAAATAATATTCCATACCTTCTTTTGCCCCAATATGGTATCTACGTCACTATTCAGTAAATTTGTGTGAAAGTAACTTTTGCTTGTTTTTTGAAAGGAAATTTATAGTGGTAGCAAAGACTGCAATATCCTTGCATGGATACCAGCTCCACGAGAGCCAATTACTGATGGTATTTCTGAAAAGGTAATGAATTTTTGAGTTTGAACTATGCTTTTTATGGCTGTAATACTTTTTGTGGAAATTAAATAGGAAGTATGTGATTCACCATCAACATTTGTAACAATTCCTAATTAAGAGGAGAATCATCTATTATTTCTGTGCAATCTTTCGAGTGTTGTAGGGTTGTGAGAAGACATTTTGTCTCATAGTCTAGTCAAATCTTTTGCAGGCGTCTACCTTCCTACTTAGTGAAAAGTAGTTCATGTCATTTGGCTATGGGTCTTTCAAATTCTGCTTTAGCTTCCTTAATTTCCAAACTGTTTTCTGTAGTTTGTGCTATTTTGGAATTGTAAAGGTGCTAAAGATTGTATTTTAAATTGTTTAAGAATATACTGTGTATTAAACAGTAAGATTAGGGATACTTCATACCCAAATGTTGTTGATACAAAAATGCAATAAAAGAGATATTAAATAAGTTTATTTTCATGTCCGAGGCAAGACATTCAAGATTGTTGCAGGGAAGATCATATGTGACAATGTTTTCCAATACAGTACTTTCTTAGTATCAGAGCTGGGCAAGACATACTTCCATGAACTGCTGGAGTGGGAAAAATGCTAGATTTTAGGGAACTGAAACCATTCACAGAATCAGAGTCTGGCAAACTCTACTAATATTGAAAAAGAAGGGTATATTAATGTTTTGGCCCATAGCATATGAAAATTTCACTTTTTAAAATTTCTGCATTGTTCCATTTTAGATGGGGAAATTACAAGAAGCATAAAATTGTTGTAACATTTGCTTTTGTAAGACAACTTATTTCTAAACTATCCTACACTTAAGCAAAGAGGAAAAATGTAGTTTCAAAAGTTTGATACCCTAAACCCAAAATGTGTTCACTTGACCTGAAATTAACATTTTTTCTGTGAGAATTTTGATGTACATTGTATTTTTCTTAGTCTGAAAAACGAAAACAAACCCACAGCAACAAGATTATTTACCTAGCTCTGATTAGAACTGCTCCTTTAAATTTGACATGGTGACAGTATGTAATATGTGCCATTGTTTTGAAATCTGTTAAGCTACAGCTTGCTGTTTGCAAATGCTGTAGATGAGCCCTGTCTCTGTAAGAAGCAGTTCTGCTGTCCATAGGCAACTAGTTCATGGTCTCTCTCAGGTGCTAGAATAGCCAGTTGAGTGCTCTTATGACCAGAATCTGAACCCAGAATTAGAAGTAAACAAGAAAAAACTTTACCCTAAGTCTCTGTGATTCAGTGCACTGCATAGCTACGCAAACTCTTTAGTTGGACCCTAGTGGGGCGGAGGTGAGAAATAATTCTTGGATGTGGATGGAGGCCAGGACTGCTTCCTGAAACAGTAGTGCTCGGGTATGCTGGGCCAAGGAAATTATGACCTAAATTAAAACAATGGCACACAATAAACACAGTTATAACTTCTGTTATATTTTATACCAAACATTTGTAATACTTCCAGTCAGTCCTCCAGATATTTTAGGTTGAAATTGGAATGAAATACAGTACTATTTCTTCTCATAATTTATTATGTCGCTAATCAGCAGAATGTTTGAAGCAGTTAAAAATAATCCAGTACTCATGAGGGACAGAATATTTTGTCTACATGTAGTCATTTAAAAAATGCCTTTAGCTTGCCCTTATTTGATTTTAGTATTTTGAATTAAGCAAAACACTGAGAATTTTTATTTTCTCTAGTCTCTGCCTCAACAACATTTAAATCCAGCATATGAAGACGCATGGAGCAGCAGTGGTGATGAAGGCTGAATTTAATTTATGTGCTGATATAAAATTGACATTCAGGCACTGCATTCACAGACTTTATCTACAGAATTGGACGTTTTTGGATTTATCACAACTGGATTTTTGGTACAGTTCTGTTAGAGCAAGGTCTTTGAGAAATAAGTTTTTGCTGTTCTCGGTTTTTTTGTCATTGTCAAGTTAAATCTAAAGGATTACTTTTTCATACTTGCTGACTTTTGTACTTACCCTTACACATTGGTATACTTTATTCAGTGTTATACAACAGCTGATAAAGAAAAAAATAAAAGCCCTTGGGACCAGTCAATATTACCTTGTTTCTGTTATCATTAGTACATGAGGAGATAACCCATTAATTTCCAAGACACATGATACAGAGGATTTTGCATGAAAGAGAACTAGTTCAGAAACACTTCCAGCTTATTTTTATTGATGTCTGGATGGAGCAGACTGTATCCATTTTCAAGTGCTTATGTGCTGTGGCAGTCAACAGGTTTTTGTGCCTGTTCTTTTTGCATTTTCAGTTTTGCATGTTTTTCCATAAATGCAGTATTCAGTTCAGAAAGAGATATACTCTATTCAAGTATTTATATAGTGACCCATCATCTAATATCTGAATCTGCCCCAGAAAGCTATTTTTCAAACATGTACTTGCGTGCGTGTCCCTTTTCCAGGTTAAGTAATGGTGGCCCATCCACCCTAGTCAAAATCGGTAAATGTTCGGACTCAAATAACGGGATTGTAAGGTGTCCTGTACACCTAAGACAAAAACCGTGATTTTAGAGCCGAATTAGCAGAGTCACGCCACATCCTTGGAAGAACCATATTGTTCCCACCGTCCTTTACCGCATCCAGTGAATAACCATCTTTTATGCCAAGGCTTTATTGTTCAACAGATAACAAGAGAACAAAAGGTGGGAACATCAAACCGTGCGCGCTGTGCTAACAAATACATGAACAGTGTCAACGGAAGATAGAAGCGCTTTTGTTGCTAGGACCCGAGTGATCTTCTCCTGCCTCGTCTTGGAGAGACCGAGGGTCTGTAGCAATACAAAATTATCGAGGAACCATTTTCCTCGCGCTCCTATCGGAAAGCCGAGAAATAATGTTTTGGCCGCATTAGTGAGATCTTGAACTTGACGTTCAAGATGTTGGTATTTTCTCACTTTACTCTGTGCTGCCCGGCAAAGTGATGTGTCATTGCTCTCATAACGCACTGTCACATCAACCACGNGTGCGCGCTGTGCTAACAAATACATGAACAGTGTCAACGGAAGATAGAAGCGCTTTTGTTGCTAGGACCCGAGTGATCTTCTCCTGCCTCGTCTTGGAGAGACCGAGGGTCTGTAGCAATACAAAATTATCGAGGAACCATTTTCCTCGCGCTCCTATCGGAAAGCCGAGAAATAATGTTTTGGCCGCATTAGTGAGATCTTGAACTTGACGTTCAAGATGTTGGTATTTTCTCACTTTACTCTGTGCTGCCCGGCAAAGTGATGTGTCATTGCTCTCATAACGCACTGTCACATCAACCACGATTGCTATGTCCCCACGTACAAAAATTAGGTCAGGTTTGAACAGTTGACCAGAATCATCTCTTAGATGCGGCTCTTGAAACACAGTCCACTCCGTTTTCTTAGCCTCGTTGATCAACACTTCACAGATGTCATTGTGGTGCTTGATCCGGGCACCTTGGGTATGTGGACAATAACCGATTATACGGGCTTGTGTCTCTCGATCCGCATCACAGTGCCTGCACTTTTTGATGTAATCCTGTCTACCTCTAGCCAAGAAGTCCCTAGTAGGAGAGGGAGTCCTTAGCTGCACAACTGTTAAAAGTTTCCAGTGAGGTATACCTCTGTACCTTTGGNTATGTCCCCACGTACAAAAATTAGGTCAGGTTTGAACAGTTGACCAGAATCATCTCTTAGATGCGGCTCTTGAAACACAGTCCACTCCGTTTTCTTAGCCTCGTTGATCAACACTTCACAGATGTCATTGTGGTGCTTGATCCGGGCACCTTGGGTATGTGGACAATAACCGATTATACGGGCTTGTGTCTCTCGATCCGCATCACAGTGCCTGCACTTTTTGATGTAATCCTGTCTACCTCTAGCCAAGAAGTCCCTAGTAGGAGAGGGAGTCCTTAGCTGCACAACTGTTAAAAGTTTCCAGTGAGGTATACCTCTGTACCTTTGGATCTAAGAATAGAAACTAGTTTAAAGTTTTTGTTGCTCATGTTACTGGGTTTTTAAGATCAGTCCTCTGTGTATGAATCTCTCACACATCCTTAGCCAACATGAAGAATTCCTGGACAGAAGCGGGCTTGAGGTACAGTACAAGGCAGAGAGTGGATCATATTTCAAGTTTAAAATATTGAATGTAAACCTTCAAAACTGTTTTCATGTAAAGTATTTTGTGGTCCTAATGCCTGCTCTGTTTTGAAAGGGAGGGGTTTTGTGGTGCTATTGTCTCATCTCAGTCACTAGTTTGTACTTCAGACATACTTCAGACATGTAGTCTCTGTCACTAATGAGTGCTTTAAGATCAGTTAAAAATCGCCAGCAAAGGTATCAACAAAAACAGGTCCAATATAAAAGCGACAGCACGACAAGGTTCGTTGGCAAGGTTCACTCTTAAGACACAGTGAGGAAAAGCAAACAAAAACCCAGAGTCAATCAATCCAATCTGAAATAAACTATAGCACCTTAACTCTATTTATAACTTAAGTTAAATAGTATAGCAAAGTATTCGTACAGGATTTACTGTAGACAACAGTAGCTCACTTACAGACCTAGCTTACTTACAAATCTAAAGTACTTTAGGAGAGCAGCATTTCTCAGGCATTTGCTACAGCATGTGCACACTTGCATGCACACAGACATAAGGAGTCTGTACAAGGGACCTGTGAAAAATTCCCCTGGAAAGCAGTGAAATACCCCCTTCAGACGCCTTTGGGATGGGTGGAGCCTCAGGAGTCGGGGATATCGCTGTTCAGTGATCTGAGTACAGCAAACTCGAGAGTTCCCTGGCTCTGAGAGGCCCCACTCAGAGGGGCTTTGCTGGTCACAGCCGCTGCTCTGGGAGAACTCAAAGGGAGCTCTTTGGAGCGTTGTTTGTAGGACTGCAAGATAAGGGGCTTTGGTCATAATAATGTTCCATCCTGGACACACTTGGGTCAGAAACTTTCTTTGAGAGTGAGAGGACAAAATATATTATCCCTCTTGTGTTGTTATTCAGGCAAAAAAAATTTCCAAGGCTGTTCATTAAAAAACAGAAACTCGTTAGACATCACAATTTCCTGGGAGAAGACAGTGTTTGTGATAAGCTCAAGAGGAGCTCAGCCAGGGTGCTGTTTGTCAAGGCCAAGGCCTAAGGGGCATTTCTCAGATCACATGGGAGAGGGGGGGTGATGCACTATTGCTGAATAACTTTACATGTCAGTTATGCAAATAAGTTGCACCATGAATGAATGCAATGTGGGATTCAGCTCAAGAAGAGGTGGACTGTGAATTATTTGTCCAAGCACCTTCTCACCCAGGATGCCTTTGGCTTTAGTGTCTCAAACAGCTGAAAACAGAAATTAGTTGCCTTGGGGGCTTGTTGCTCCTACCAGCAGCTAATATCGTCTACACAGTAGTCCTTCCAAATCCTCTTCTGATATCAGTTGTTGGTGGCATTATTCTCCCTCTTGACTGTTGTCATCTGCTGTAAGGAGAGGTGTTTCTGGTGAGGGAAATGAGAAACATCTGTCTCTCCTCCAGGCAGGAATCTAAACACATTCTACAACCCAGCACCTGCAAGCCTTCCATATAATGGCAGTTGCTGATAGGTGGTGTTTAGTTTGCAAGACTTAAAACCTCTAGCGAGCATCTCAAACACCAATTTCTGTGAAAATTCTACTTTGAAGAATGGCATTTATGCTATTATTTCCTTCAGTACTTCTAGTGTTTTGTAGATGTGTTAAATTTATTATTTAAGCTTTTTCTAGAAAAAAATTGTATTTTATATCTGCTGCATTCTTATGGCAGCTGTACTTAATTACTAAGTAAAGTGTTGGTGTCTTCAAAATGAAAAATTTTAAAGAGCAGTGAAGGTATACTGTATATGATTTTTCTCTGCCAAGAGCTAGTTACTAAGCCAACAGTATCAGTTGCAACTGCAATCGCTTGTTTGTGTGTAAGTTAAATGTTATAATTAAATCTGAGTTTCCCCCTTTGTTTATACCTTTGTGCTTATATGCTTATGGCATGTATTTTTATAATAACAGAGCTCTTTCAGAACCAGAAATGGACCAAGTAGGGTGGTATAGACTTACTTGCACTTCCCATACATCAGTCAGATGTCAAAATGGGTGCTGTGTTCATACTGAAATAAAGTTATTCATTTGAGAGTCAACTAGCTGATAGCTGGATTCTTGCTGTTAAAAACTGTAAGAAAGCTAAGAAAGAGTTTAAGGAGAGAGCTTAGGCTGGAATGAACTGCGTTCTTAGCTCACTAGTGGTACTGGGATTTAGTAGTTGTACTGTATCAGAGAACATAGAGAATCTAATCTTAGATTCTAGAGAATTTAATCTTTTCAGGCTGTTCTGGGAATTGAATATTGCTTAGAAGACCTTCTTTGTCTGCCAAGGCAGAGATTTTTATTTGAGCTTGATACAGCAAGTATCGAAAGATGGAAAATAATTTGTTCTTACAAGAGATCAAAGAATTTTCTTTTCCTTCTAGCCTAAGGAAGCAATGAAGGTGGAGTCAGACTGAGCTAGTCCAGCTGAAGAAATACGAAGAGCCTAAGCTAAAGTGGAAGTTGAGTTCTGTGGAGACAATAAGATAAGACTCTGATTATTTAAGTGCAGGTTATGATGCTCAGAAAGAATCTGATATTAAGACAGCCAAGAAAAGCCTTGTTCTTTTTTTCCTCCTGTACACAGATCTGGAAGAAAGCATTAGCACATGAGAATTTCAGTATAGCTAACTCCCAAGTAGTGGGAATAACAAATTAACACCATAAGCTTACCTATCTTTGCCCTTTTTTCTGTCCCTGGTATACTAGCTCTTGCACACAGACTGAAAAGTCTTAAAATGTAGGGATTTGTTTGCCACCTTTTGTTTGCATTGTTTGGGTTTGTAGTCAGGCCAGGCTTCTCACTGCATGAGACATCTAGGATTTTTTAATCAAGAATTATTTCCTCAGTCAGCTTAGGGCCCAGAATTTAAGAATCCTATCATTGTAAACCTGAAAAAATCTTAGATTTGCCAACATCAACAGAATTGGCTATTATGGTTTTTCCCCTTTTGTTTATCCTTGTATTATAGTCCTTATCCTACCTCAAATGTATATGTGCAGGTATTTCTATGCACACAAGACATAAAGATATTTGAAATACCTCTGCTTTGGCACCACTGGGGGATGGTTCTTGGTTTTGTTCCTACCTCATTTGTACATGGAGGTAAAGGTCTTGTTCATGTGTGCAGGAATTGTAAGCTCTTTAGTGCACGCTGGCCGAGGATCTGCCATAGTGAATGGGTAAGCCTACTGCTAGCTTAGTACACACAAAGTTTGCAACACCTCGTCAAGTTATGGATGTATTAGTTAAACCACAACAACTGTGCAGGTAGACGGTTTTTAGCATGTAAAGCACAGGAACTAACATGGTTAAAGTAGTCCATAAGGAAAGAGCTTATGGACTTAAGGAAAGAGCTTAATGAAAGAGCTTATGGTGGCTGTGTACTTGGCCACCAAGATGTGTGCTCAGGTTTTGACACCTGAGAGATGTTCTTGATGGCAGTACATTAGTTTCAGTGGTCAGTAGTTAGTGCTTATAATACCCAACTAAACAAAAATATGTAAAACGTATCACTAAAGTCCTTTTGTGTAGTTAAGGCTGAGTTATGAAATGGACATGCTTTCTTCCATCCTCCCCCTGTTTTTGTTTTCTTTTAGTCTATTTTGTAAAAACAGTGGCAATGGAGGATAAAAAGGGATGACTGAGTGGCCAGGAATTCAGGCAGGTGCATAACTACTCCCCACGGCTTCATCCCTTCTAATCATATCTGTGTGAGGAGTCAGCGTTACCCACCAGCCCACAGGCTCTGCCCAGATGACAACTAACCAATGTCATCCAACAAGCTGGCAACCTCTAACCACGCCCAGTCCTGCCAAATCCACCAAGCCCAAAAGACTGAAAAAAAAATATTTGGCGCTATTAAGGCAGCATCCTATTTACATATGAAAGAATATTTGAATTGCAAAAGCATACAGCATTGTTCTTAGGTTTCATTTTATCACCATTTGCCTTCAAATTAAGTCAGAAAGAAACCAAGACGGTTTTAGTGACACATTTTAGCTCTGTGCTAAGGAGTCTTTCAGACACACACTGAGATCTGTACACTTGGAAATTGCAAATCCACCCTTTTCTTAGAGCTGTAAGGCAGAGATACATCTGCAGTCCTAAACAGGTTTTGTAATAAATTTCCTCATGCCAAAATGGAGATTATAATCAGCAGTTTAGATCAGTCCTACCAGTTATTTTTACAACTGTATGTTTGTAATCTAAAGTAACATGTTTAAGCAAGAACAGGGTAATGTATTCAACAACAAAAATTATATAGTTATATATATATATATGCCTTTGTTTAATACAAAATGGATTAACGTGGGAGGCAGAGAAAAGGGAATTATTAAAAGATTTTTTTTCTGTTCTCTTCATATTTGGAAAATACTGAGCATGGTCTCTTTCTATTGACTGCAAGGCATTTATTTAACAGAATACTTTATTTAGCTAAAGGTCGTAGCCTCCAACAGAATTATTAAAACATTCTAAGAAAAATTTTAATTGTATTTTTGGAAAAGTTAGCTAAAAATACTTAATCATAATAAATGAAGAAATATATTATAATTTTGCTGGATGTCACTGGCAAGAATAGATTTGGTAGCCAGCCTGTTTCATTTGTATATAAAATTTAAAGCTGATTCTTAATCCTCCCTGTTGGTAGTCCAGGATGGCCTCTGAAAGAACTGTAGATGTTAATGCCTGCCTGCAGTGTTTTACTTTCATCCACAAATAGATCTTGGTCTGTATGATGGATCTTTAATGTGTCATTGCCATTTTAAGAAAGGAGGGGAGCCTGGGAAGAAAAGAGACAGAGAGACAAGAGGAAAAAAGATAATCCTTTTGTCAAGCTTACGGTGCGTCTGTTCTGCAGGCAGCAGCGTGATACAGAGCTGTTAACTTCAGCTGTGAGCAGCCCCACCACACGCTGATCCACCTGGCTGGGGACGCTGTATTAGTTCACCTGGATGGATGGATGGATGGAGCTTTGTTGATCTGCTTCTTTCCTATTTTCTGTAGGCATATTGTGTCAAAGGACACAATGAACGTAGCTGTTTGGGGAGCCCATGTTTGCTGTGATAAAAGATACACCAGAGAGTAGGTGTGTGTTAAGAATATCAAGTTCTCATGTTTTGTGGCAGTTAGTAGGGAGTGTCTTGTGTTACTCAACAGTTAATTGCTGTTGCTATCACCTCCTACACTGTTCTGTAACACCACAGGAAATCAGCTGATAATTATTCTCATGCTAGCAAAGATGAAAAAAAATGGTTTGGGACTTTATAAAATAATAGATTTTCCCCATCACTAGTTCTTCCAGGTGGAGTATATGGCCCAGAGAATATACTTTTGTACCTGAATCATGCATTATGGCCTATGAGAGTTGAAGCTAAGCTAAGTATCCAAACAGTCTGACGCCGTTCAGTGGTTTTGAACTGTCACTAGTCCAACAGGAGCCTTAGATTGAGCAGTTCTCCTGCACATCTTCTGTGGGAAATGGTCACATTTGGCATGTGCTTGGAATGTATTGCATGTTCTCAGGGTAGTGTACAAATTGTTTGCCAAGAAAAAAAAGGTCTCTAGAGTTGCATGGAGCTTTGACATCTGAATACTATTCATCATTATTTATAAAGAAAGTTTCCAGAACACTTAATTGTTTTGCAGACAGCTAATATACCTGAGGGCCTAAATGAATGTTTGGAACAGCTGCTTCATCCTGTTCTGCCACTCTGGATAACTATTGAAGTTTAGGTTGACTAATGAAGTATATCAAAATAATTTAAATAACACTCAGCAATGAGCTGCTATATTAAATGTAGATACCTGTGATAATTGCAGAATCCTGTGGTATAAGAATTATATTGATGCTTAGATTCCCCTGTGTTGGACAATAGGTTTCACTACTTCAGGAGGCTTGCTTTGTGTGCCCTAAACAGGTAAAAGCTCTTACTAGTACATCTCACATAAGTAAGAAGGTTTATTATATATTCTAGTGGCCTTGAAAACTGTGCCAGCAAAGTTTTTTCCCTGCCAGAAAGAAGAAAAATTGTGCTAGCCAAAAGGTAGTAGTTCACAAGGCTGCTCAAGCACTAAGCTTGACAGGCACAAGAAAAATAAGAATGTCATGGTTTAATGTCAGAGAGCAACTAAGCACCACAGCAGTGGTCACTCACTCATCCCCACCCCAGAAGGATGGAGGGGGCAGACAGTGGAAGGGTAAAAGTGAGAAAACTCATGGGTTGAGATAAGAATGGTTTAATAATTGAAATAAAATATAATTATGAATTGTAATGAAAGGAAAAAGAAAAAAAAAAACACACACTAAGAAAACCGTACAACAACAACAACAACAAACCAACAAAAAAACCCCACCAAACCACAGAGAGATAGAAATAAACTCAAGAAAGGCAATTGATGCAAATAAAAACAATTGCTCAGCCCTAACCAATGCCCCTCCCCACCCTTCACTTTCCCTCTACTTTATATGCTGAGCATGATGCCATATGGGATGGGATATCCTTGTAGTCAGTTGTGGGCAGCTGTCCTGGCTGTTTCACCTCCCAGTTCCTTGTGCTCCCCCAGCCTCCTTGCTGGTGGGGTGGGGTGAGCAGCAGAAAACGCCTTGACTCTGTGTGAGCTCTGCTCAACAACAATTAAAACATCCCTGTATTATCAACACTGTTTCCAGTGCAAATCCAAAACATAGCTCCATGCTAGCAGCTATGGAGAAAATTAACTCTACCCCTGCGAGAACAAGCACATACAAAAGTTCTAATTTACAGATGAAAAAGTAGAACTCTGCTTGTGCCACAAGACACACAGGGTGTGCAAGTTCAACTATCCTCCGTGTTACAGTGGTACCTCACCAAGGCTAGTGCGCACTTCTGTGGTGCCCCGATCTTCCAAACCTGAAGGTGAAAGTCCTGCTCCATGTGGCCCAGGTCACAGGAGCTGTGAAAGCAGTGTCTTTCACACTGCTCCATCTCCCCTCTATCTCCATTGCTTTACCTAGGGTGAATGAAATACAGGTCCTTCATGGTCCCCAGCTCCTGCCTCCTCTCCCCCTCTCCCCAGCAGGCTGTTCATAATCTTTTCTTTAAATTTGCGTCTCCTTTCTGTGCTGCACACAGCCATGCCCACACAGCTCTCCAAGCCAGGACTTAATCCTGGCCTGTCTGTACACCAAAGTCCTCAACTCTTTACTCATCCAATATTATTCATCAAGCTCTTCTTAAAATTGGTACTTCTGTTTACTTTTGAAATATCGCCCAACCACTCCGGGCAGTCCTTAGGCCTGTCTACCCATTTCTTCTCCATTTCCATTTGTTTACATGCTTAGTTACATACAGTGGTTTGCTAGTTCAAATACTGTTTTGTGCAGAAGAACATGAGAACTTTGATCTGAAAGTCATTTGACTGTGTTAGAGCAGAAATGTACCACTGAGTATGGAAAATGGGAGGAGATTTCATTAGCTTTTTGATAACCCGGTGTTAACATATACATGCAGTTTCTGGAATAACACTGGCTTGGACCCAGTGCAATATTTTTCTATGAACTAGCAGCTCATTAGTTTTCACACTTGTAGCATTTATTCGTTAAAGTCAGTCGAAAATGTTGTCTTGAAAACCTGACATTTAAATATATTTTTTCACTTTGTAATCAATCTATGTTCATTATTTTCCCCAGTCAGCTGCAGCTTCTTAAAATCTTGCAGTCATATACAAAAGTTATTATATAAATGTTCAAGGTCTAGTTTATCTAAAGAGACTTAGTTAAATAAAAGTATAGCTGAAGTATTAGAGAAATCTTTGAAAATCATAAGCACTACTACTAGTACTACTACTACTACTACTACTACTAACTGCTATATTAAAGTATTTTTCAGTTTTAGAATTGTTTTTGCAAGATAAACCAGCTGCCAGCTTTGTTGTTTATCCTCATTTGTAGATGGTACTTCTCCATGATCTTTCTATATCCAAATTAACATTTCTGCCTTTCACCCCATGACTTGTTAAATGCCGTTTCACTAGTCCAAACTGAATTAATCTCTCTTAAAATGTTCTCACTGCCTTGTCTCTTGTCACCATGTCTAAGAAAGAAGCTTCCATGGTGCAGAGCTGCAAGCTGTCCTCCATGCAGTCAAGATTTTACCACTTTATAAGATGTTTCTGCATTGTGGTTTCAGCAGCATCCCCTGCCATCCCATTGTTGTGGGTGTCCCGGGCCGCTCTTAACCAGAACTGGGTTCCTTAACTGACTGGTAACCTTAACTGACCGTAGCTGACAAACATTAGACCTTGCTGCTTTTCCATGATCCTATCCTAAGCTAGCTCAGCTTCCTTTCAGCTATCCTAAAGCTTCTACCCCTTCAATATATCTCAATACAATTAGCAGAGGTATATTAGACATAGGAATGATTTCAGATAGGATGTAAGCCTTCTTCTAACATTAGCAGAAAAGCAAAACAGTATTTTATTGCATCCACAGATTATAAATATTATAAATTGTATTACAAAGTATTATAAATTGTTATGGGATAATTAGTCAAGAAATAAAGGGGATGTGTAAGTAGCATTGTTTTACAGTGCCTTGACAGAGACACCTGGCTTTGTTAAAAGCTACTGTCAAAAATATTTTGAGGAAAGTAACAGTTCTCCTAAATCTTAGGAAGTCTGAGCTCATGCTGCACAAAGCAGAGAAGATTTCCTTGATTAGACTCTGCAGAAATCTGCAAGTATGTACATGTTCTGTATTATTCCAAATCCACCAAATATTATTCCACTCAGAGCTGTCACCTATTCGAGAAGACAAAGGTGTTACCAGAGATGACAAAATCAGAGACAGTCAGTGCTGTTTATGTCTCCACCATCTCTGCTTGCCTGCAGTTTTTGAACCACAGTGTCTGCAGTTTTTCAACCTCTCAGGGCTGATAATTTAAAGACAGTCCAGTCAGGCACAGGGATGTCCTTGGCAACAGGGTGATAGAGTTCAAAATAATTAAAATTTACTTTTCCTTGCGTCTCCTCAGCTGACAAGAAAGCAAACTCTGGTGCAGAATTCTGGTGCTTTACTCTCCATGAATTAAAATCCTCTTATGACTTGCTAGATTCTTAAAAACAAATCCAGCATAGTGGAAGGAGTTTGTAGGGAAGCTCCTCCACTGCGTCTGCTCTGGTTACTTCTTTCCTTTTTTTCTGCCTTATCCATCTCCCTTTTTATATTACTTAGACTACTCTCCTCCTCCCCACCTTTCTTTGTAGCCTGTTTGGAAAAATAAGGTGCTTTCTTAGAAACTCTTATCTAAAAACCTTTTAACTGTTAAAGATTAACCAGTAAAGCATCTGTGAAAAAACACACACTTCCCTGACACTTGACTCCATCCTGCCACATTGAGAAACTCTGCTATTGTAATGCTTCAATAGCTTGTTCACACTTACCAGATTGATATGAAGGCACAAAAGCAGGCTAATGTCGTGCCACATAATGTGGGGAGCCGCAAATGCCTCTAACTGTGAGCAGATGTAAGGACCTGTCTTTCAGTGGCATAGTTTATTGGAGATTTTGATTTTAATGAAGCTTTCTACTGAGTTTTCTGAGTGGCTTGTACACTTTCAGAGTGGAACAGAGGAGGGTTGCATGAGCACCCGTGCACAGAGGAAAACGGATGAATGCAGCAAATGAGGCCCAGGTAGGGACGTAAAACAAAAAGGGCTCTTAGAAAGGGTGATTGTGCTTAGTTGACCCTGCTGCATGGCAAGTGCCCACCAAACCTGCTCTGTCACTCCCCTGCACAACTGGACAGGGGAGAGAAAACAAAACAGAAGGCTCGTGGGTTGAGATAAGGACCGGAAGAGATCACTCATAGGTCACAAAACAGACTGGACTTGGGGATACTAATTGCATTTATTACTAAAAAGATCAGAGCAGGATAATGAGAAAATTAAAACACCTTTTCCCCACCCCTTCCTCCTTCCCAGCTCTGTCTCCTCCCCCTAGCAGCGCAGGGAGACAGGGAGTAGGGGTTGTGGTGAGTTCATCACACATTGTTCCTGCCGCTGCTCAGGGAGAGGAGTCCTTCCCCTGCTCCACTGTGGAGTCTCCCCCACGGAGACTGTTCTTCATAAACTCCTCAAGCATGAGTTCTTCCCACGGGCTACAGCTCTTCACAAACTGTTCCAACATAGGCCCCCTTCCATAGGGTGCAGCCTTTCAAGAAGACCCTGCTCCAGTGCGGGTCCCCCACAGGGTCAGAAGTCCTACCAGGAAACCTGCTCCGGCATGGGCTTCTCTCTCCATTGGTCTGCGTGTTCCTGCCAGGACCCTGCTCCAGCACGGGGCTCCCATGCGGTCACAGCCACCTCTCAGGCATCGACCTGCTCCGGTGTGGGTCTCCTCCATGGGCTGCAGGGGCACAGCTGCCCCACTATGGGCTGCAGGGGAATCTCAGCTCTGGCACCTGGAGCACCTCCTACCCCTCCTTCTGCACTGACCTTGGTGTCTGCAGGGCTGTTCCTTTCACATGTTCTCACTCTGCTCTTCTCTGAGTGCCTTTACATCTGCACAACAACTTTATTTTCCTTCTTGATTTGGCTATGGCCAGCAGTGGTTCCATCCTGGAGCTGGCTGGCATTGGATCTGTCTGACAGGGTGAAGCTTCTGTCAGCATCTCACAGAAGCCACCCCTGTAGNGTCTCCTCCCCCTAGCAGCGCAGGGAGACAGGGAGTAGGGGTTGTGGTGAGTTCATCACACATTGTTCCTGC
>VZRJ01006239.1:103874-124002 GCA_013397565.1 Ptilonorhynchus violaceus
GACATGGGGGAAGCTTCTAGCAGCTTCTCACAGAAGCCACCCCTGTAGCTCCCCACTCCTGCTACCAAAACCTGGCCACAAACCCAATACAATGATGTACATGTGCAGCTGGAAAAGCAAAGCTTTGAAATTAATATTTTAGATCACACAATATTGCTTCAGACAAGAAAACTCAATGCCCTGACATTGATAGGAATTTTCCAAAAGGTATCTACGCATGTTGAATTTGGGGGCCAAACATGGTTCAAATGTTCAAAACTTTACAATTTTACCTGAGTTTACCTGGATTAACAGATATTTTGAATTCTCCTCTTGATGAAAAGCAGTTTCAGTGTCAGTGAGAAGTTTCCTACGTGGTATTTTGCATAGTCTCTGTTCAGTGATACTGAAATATTTATATCTCATCATAAAATTATGATATTTCACAATTTAGATTGAATTAGCCCAGACTGCAAAATTTATGCGTTTTTTTAGGAATTTCAGTGGAATTTTAAGTGGCTATTCAATTTTTGCCTTAAAAATAGAAGTAACTAGTTTTATTGTATATTAATCTGTGATCTGGAATTTTATGGATTCCTTAGCAGAAACAAAGACCAAGTATCTGAGAACAAAAACTAACTTAACTAGCAACGAAAAAGAGAGTCAGAGAAAGGGAATGTTTTTGGTTTTTTCTCAATTATCTATATTTAATTTGTTTTTTGTTGTGGTGGTTGTCACATTAACTTCCATATGTATGTAGGATGATTTCCTTCAGCACTCTCTGCAATTTGCAGAATCTTAGACCAGAGGATTAGGAGGCATGTCCTGACAAAGAGCGTTAATTCCTGTATGGCTTCATATATGAAAATACTGAGACCAGAAAAAACAACAGTGCTTGGAGGTAACTTCTTTTCCTCATTTTCAGTACATGACAAAGAGACAAGCTACCTTAAGACTGGGAAGAGTGACTAGTAAGCAATAGTAAGTAATTTAGCCCTTTTTTTTTTTTGGTTACAATTACATTATATCTACCAACAGACATTTCAGCTGCATAAAAGAACCTGCAATGTCTCTGAAAACCTTGACCTAAGTTTAGAATTTCCATTTTGTTCTCTTACTGCATCTCTCAATAGAAAAGGTGAGCACAACAAATATAATAAATGTTTACTTCAACTGCAGTAAGTCTCTCTATAAAACAATAGTTGTCAGGAAGGGAAAAGAGTAAGAAAAAAGCTTCAGAGTATTCTTTAGAAATACTTGAGAAGCCATGTGAGAATCACAGAAATTACAAGTAGCAGCAGTAATTTTCTGCTGTTCAGTTTAAGATAAATTTTTGACTTCTAGAAATACTGAATTTTTCCTATGCTCTGTATAGAAATCATAATTTTATGAGTTTGTGGCTGTCACATGCACAGAGAACACTACCTCAGGTGCAGAACTGGTCTATGAATGTAGGACTTGCAAACTCCCCTGAAGATTTAGCCCCCAAAATTTCTCCGTATGAAAAATATCAGACTATGTATTATTCCATAACAGGCCATAGGCTAATGCCAAGGTAAGAATCAAGGAAGTGAAGCTTCTTTTGGAAATATTGAGATTTTCAAATAAGATTCAACAATTGCAAACAGTTGCATTAATCTCAACCAATCTCTGTTTGAACTGTTCTCATAGCTCATTGCTTTGCCTGTGGCTGCTCTAGAGTGAGTGTAAAGGCATGTCAAAATGGGTGGAGGTGTGAAAACAAGCACCCTTAAAAGGACTTTTACAGAAGAAATTCTTTGCTGTGAGGCTGCTAAGGACTAGAACAGATTGCCCAGAGAAGTTGTGGATACCCCCTGGCAGTGTTCAAGGCTAGGTTGGAAGGAGCTTTGAGCAGACTGGTCTAGGGGAAGATGTCCCTGCCCATGGCAGGGGATTGGAACTACATGATCTTTATGGTCCCTTCCAACCCAAACCACTCTATGATTTTTTTCTCAGCTCCCACCTACCCCTTAGAGTAAAATAATGCTCTGCCATCTGATATGAAGCCACATTCACACTTCCATGTTTTACTCCAGACCTATGTAAACTCAACAGTAAAGAAGGAGTAGGAGGAGTGAAATAAATACAGCACTATTCTGAAGCTCACTGTAAGACATAACATTGTGTCATGTAGTTGCCTAACATGTCCCCATATGCAGCTGTGGAAGATGACAGAAAGGGGAAAGGTTCTCAGCACGAATATAGGCCTGAGATATACCCTGTAACAAAAACATGCCCTGCTGCATTTTAAGTCTCCCTCTGACAAGTCTAGTTGCTCAGCTAGACTGGACAGAGAGTGGTCTTTTTCCTTTTGGAAGAAACCATTTTGCCCACTGAGTTCAGACTATATGTTTCACTAGTTTGTTTGGTGGGTTTTCCCCAATCTTTCTTCAATACTGGATTTAGGCTCCTTCACAGAAGTTTTAGGTTTCCCAGCAGATTCTCCAAGACAGAATGTCTTTTTCTAGTCATGTAACTATTCATGTATTTAAGCCTTTAGCTTCACCATTTGATAACTCTGCTGCCGTCATTTAAACAGATAAAGAAGACATCTTTATCTGTAAAAATCATTGTTCTGAAGTGTTCCAAGTACCACTTATGAAGAGTGGAAAGGAATAAAGGAATTTCAAGGACCTCGTAAAAAAAATCGGACTACTTAGCCTAGCTCTGTAAACATGTCACATCTCTATCAGCAGTAGCACTGCTTGCTAATAGTGTCTGCTTAAAAGATATTCTCATGGCTGTCTGGAAGATCAAGGTTAATACGGCAATGTAAATGAATCTGTGCTGGCCTGCAAAGGGGTATGCAGGGTTTTTGCTTGAGTCCATACTAAAGCCAGGCCAGTAAAATCCCCAAAGGGAATTGATGCCCAAACAAATAACACCCAAGCAACTGTTTGATAACCTCAAGGGCCAGCTCCTCTCCTGTCACCTCTCCTTCTGCCATGGTACTAATTAAGTACAGCTCAGCTTTGTCAGGCTAGGCAGACTGAAGAGAATTTACTCAGCCCTTGAGGAAAGCTTTAGTTCCTTGCTCTGGCTTTGCTGTTGCTGTGGTTACAGACACTTGAGCTGGGAAGAGTAAAAGGAGTTCATGTATGTTTATGGGAACTCTTGTGATAGTAAAATGTAAATGCATATCCTTTAGAAGGAGAACTTTAATCACAATAGGAAGGCATATGTTGGTTTATTGTGGTGGCTCAGTTCCCTGTGAAAATGTCAGATTTGAAGATTTGATTGTAAAGGTTGAAGCCAAGAGGGATACCACAAGAAATGTGGGAATAAAAGTTTCTCTAACACTGTCTGCCTTCTTCCTCATGGAGGAAAAGATAGTGAGGAGTATGCATGGCTGTATTAGCTGGTCAGGAGCGTGTAGACAGGATCAGAATTTTTTGTTTGGAGAAGACTATAAATAGTTTCATGTTAGTGGATGTTGAACACATCTTACCTATTTGAGCATGTGATTTTACTTTCCATTTGTTTTGTTAAAGACTTCCCTTTGAAGTCTTAAAACTGTCTGCTATCCCTTGGAGAATGTGTAAAAGGTACCAAAGAGACAAGGTAGGACAAGGCAAGAAAGGACTACATTCTTGATGCCTATTTTCATGGCATGAGCTTGTTGCCCAAGAGGAAGGGGAAGACCATGGGCAGAACTGAGTGTAAAAGGGTTTTGGAGTAGTTGCTTGGGTAACAACACAATGAGGTGAAATTTTTGTCATCCTCTCCCATCCACAGTGCTGAGAGGACCAACTGAGTATAGCAGAGCTGCGACCTTCCCAGGCTTTTGTACTGGGCAGATGGATAACTGAATGGAGAGGCTCAGTGCATCAACAGCTCTAATTTGTATTGGGAAAGCACGATTTGCTGCAGCTTCAGGATTCGGTGGTGAAATTAAGAGATACCAGAATGAGTTTTCATTTAACTCTTAGTGCTTGTTCTCATTCTTATGCAACATGAAGGGGTATCTAATGGCTGCCGGGGGGTTTCTCCTGGGCAGATTCCTTTCGCGGTTTATCCCAAAACCTCCTTTGAGAAGAAGCAGTTCTGGGGGTGAATTCACCCAACCAGCGAAGGATATCGCCNCCACGGGGCTTAGGGGAGGGGAAGAAGGCGGGGAGAAACTTTACAGCCAATTACTAAAGAGGGAGGGTGGAGAGAACTGTGGACCAATGAGATACTTTTTCCCATAGTATTTCAGACACTATACAGGAGAGTTATCATTTTATAATACCTATGTAAGATTATTCCACCAATATATTTTCCCATTATCAGAGTCTTTCAATTCTTCAACCCTTCCAGCTTTTATTTCAGGGGACACGACAGGTATCAATATTATTTTCACTGTCCTTCTGCATCAAAATATACAATAATTCCAACTCTTGGCAAATTTTTCTGATGACTATTATGGTTTATGAAAATTGCCTGAACCAATGAACTTCTTCAAAATTCTCACTGACATGACTAAGATGGGGATCCTTTATGCTGTCTATAAGCAGAAACTAAAACTTGTTCAGCTGCTTCCCTCCCTGCAAGCATAAATGCCCTTCCTGCTGAGAGTGGCATACAATCTCTCACTCTCCAAATTAAAACAGATCTATGACTCCTCCAGCATTTTCTTTGTGACTGACACTGCTACTTTGCAGCACAGCTGCCATCTGAACATGCACTGCAAGACAGCCAGAGAGGTGGGTTTTTGTAACTCTAATGAGTTGTGGATATAACTGCAGACCTGCACAGTCCATCCCTTCATAAAGTAAAGCCATTGGGTGTCCACATTTACATATATAGAAGCATCATAAGAGAAGATATCCTTTATGTCTTTTGCAAATATTGATAGAAAAACAAATACATGAGTGAAGAATTTTGTTCTTGTTTGTCTGGGTACACTTTTTGTTTTGTTCTGGGTTTGTTTATTTGTTTTCATTTTGTCATTTGTTCTTTTTCCTTAATTTCAAAAGCCTAATTTAAAATACCTGATCTGTGGTAGTATTATACATATGGGAGACCACAGAAGTATCATTAGCTATGAAATGTAATATAGATCTCCGTTTGATTGATAAGTAATTAGCTTATGCAATTTCTTTTTCAGGAATTGTCTCACAGGCATATTGCCAATGAAGATACTCAGTTTCAAAACCAACCTGTTTGTGTGTGGAACCCAGCTATGACAACACAGTACAAACTACATGCCACACAATTCAAAATTTGTTGAAATTCCCAGCCTATTCTTCCTCGTGTCTTCTCTAAAAATTAATCTAAATTAGCAAGTTCTTGCACTTAATAAATTGGTTGCTTCTACATTTATTGGACCCATAATTAAGAAAGAGGCAGTACTTATTTTAATCCATTTGAACCATATCTTGCCTACTGCTCCTTTTCTGAGTGTCTTGAACAGCATGTCTGCTGCACAACTACTTTTCCATGGTTTACCTTTCCTTGCGCATTAGTAGCTATATCTTCAGTTTCAAAGTAACTTCCTAATCTCTGGCCCATTTGCCAAGCACATGTGACATAATTGTCATGGGGAGAATGGGAACAAATACAACCTTATTTGTCTGAAATCAGATGGGGACTCCAACCAGGCATAACTGTAACATATTCACAAAAATTATGTCAAATACCTCTTTCCCTTGATTATCCATTTCTTTGCTTTTATTTTCCTGCTTTTCTTCCCAATCCCATCTGCAGAATGTTTTATATCAATAAATAAATAAATAAATGAAAATCCATTAAAGGATTAGGTTTCCACAATGTACTGTTGGGCATATGTAATGTGATCAAGAATCAATTTTAGAAAGTAACTTCTTGGTATGATTTCACTGTAATTTTGCATTCTTTGAGTAATGTCATATCTGTCAAGGCCGAATGGACTTTGGATTTGTTATAATTAGTTGTAAAGCTCTGTTTTCTGGTCTTTTGGTTTTGTTCATATCTCAGAGATTGGCAGAGGAAGGGAAGAGAAACTTCTTCACTGTTAGCAAGGTTATGCAATTTAGTAGCCTTCATGTGAGCCCTCGTGGATGTTGGCATAAGGAATACCAGACAAGACAGGAGAAAAAAGCAGATGGTTGGCTTTTGAATAGGGAGAGGCAAGATTTCCATGGCTTCCTCAGAAGTTTCATAGATTTCTATTTCTCACTGTGATACTCAGTTGGCTTACATGTTATCTCCTGAGCCTTGGTGGTCTGAGTATGAAACAAATGAAATAACTCTAGGGCTCTCATTTGAAGGTCAGTTCTCACTCATCCACCCAGGCATACCCTCTTTGTAAAGCATTCTCACAGCAAAATGTCTGGAATCTGGCAAAATTAATTGGAGCTTTTGCATGGACACTGAACATAGAGAGAGAGAACTCTGACAGCCATCCCTGTCCCTTGTGTTCAGGGAACGTGGCAGCCCATGAGCTCCCAGAGTGTGTTGTTTTACTGGTGAGGAAATAGGAAAATGATGTGAGAGACAGAGCTATTTATACATCTCTGTGTCATCGCATGCTGCTTGGATAAAGAGTCTGTCCCTTTGGTGTTCAAAGTGCAACCCAGCAGCTACTCAAGCCTACTCCTAAGATCTTACTCTTTCTTATCCTTGCAGATGTCGTGCAGCACATGGCATGTGGTGATGACACAGACAGCTATGTCTTCACCACCACCAAAGAGTTTCCATAGGCCATACTGGTTTATCTCTGCCTGCCTCATTAACTCACTTGTTTCTACAAGCACAAAACAGACTTTTAATCAGGTAAAAATCCTTGTTTATTATTCTGATTTGGAGATGGTGAAATATGTACGAGCAGCTTATTGTTACTGACCTTCCTAGAGCTCTGTGCTCTTCTGATGTATTGGACCATGGCATGCACCTGCCAGCTTGGCAAGCTCTAACCTATCCAGCACAGTGCAGGTGTTGCAAAGCTAGAATTCACTTCTTTGTTGACTTTTTTTTTTAATGATAAATGTTAGAATCCTTTTTGAGTCATGGAACACTACTCTCTAAAAGGAACTGTTTCCAGACATGTCTATGCACTCAGCTCATGGATAAGGCTGTGATTATAGCATACCGTTCTGGCCCAGTTACAACAAACAGATCCCTCAACTATCCAGCATCCTGAAAATATTTCTTCTTACTTTAGCTTTATCTATGTGAGTTCCTACAGGATAAAACATTTGCTCCTATCACTGCCAGTAACACATTCAGCTAAAATTTGACTTATGAAAGATTTAAAATAATTGGTAGATAGATTAATCTACCAATTCATTGATAGATTAATTAGAATTTTTGGCTGTAGGATGTGGGCTCCAAACCAGCCACTGTCTGGCTCTTTTTTTCACATGTTGCATTCAGACATGGGACAGACTAAAATGAAAAATCTGGTGATGTAAGGTTATGATTTTTGGGAATAGGTTGGCTGGGTGTGCTGGCTTTGGTTTTCTTGATACGTTCAGTCAGGCTTCTTTGGCTGACTGCAATGCACTCTTTGCGGGTGATTTAACTTTCTTTCCTGGTATAGCTTGAGATGCAATCAGCCTGCATTCAAGCAATACACTCTGAAGAGGTGAGTCACTATCAGTTTTCATTTCAGAAGCACAGTGTGTATATAATAAAGTGCATTATAGAATGTGTGTGTATGCATTCTAAGTTTACTTGTATATACAGTATATTCCATAGGTGTTGTACTATATACATTATACAGAAACTTAAAAATATAGACATAAGTAATAGAATATATATATTGTATATGTATTTATACATATATATATATATATGACACCATGACACTGTTTCTATTAAACATCTCCATTAATGATATTTTTCATACACTTAAGATTATTGCTTCTACTTTTGCAATAGTAATTTTTCACCCTGCTTTTGGGGCACCTTCTTCCATCAGTCCTGCCTAGTACCAGTCTCAGATGCATGACAGCAAAACAATTTTTTGTGGACCTAATTGTTTTAATATTGTTACTTGAGATAGGTAGGTTTATATGTAAAGTTCTCTATCTGAATAGCTTTGTCACATTTTGCAAGAATTTTTCAAATTCACTATTGTTCAAATGGCAAAACTGGAACTCAACACGGAGGTCAACATGGAGGTCAACATGTTGAGGTCAATATGTAGGTCAAACTATTGAAACAGGCTGACTTGACAATACTGAAGTACCTTGTGGTGTGTTTGTGATGCCAAGAAGCAAAAGTTTCTGAAACGAGCAATAAGCAATGTCTGGAAGTAACTCCAGCTGGAAAATGTGAAGGGGCATAGAGGGCTCTTTTGTGTCCAATCCAGCTGTCAAACACTGCTATGACAGCTGTGGGAGACAGGCCACTTGCAGCAGAACCTGCCTGAGACAGGTTTGGCAGTTGTGACTCAGAACACCAGTACAAGTGCACAGGCAAACCAGATGTTCTTTGGAAAAGCAAAGCTTGCAAAGAAGATTTGGGTTAGACTTGCATCTCTTCAAGATTGGTGTGCAGATATCTGTTGGTGTTCTTGGGATGACTACCTTGTACTGTGTCAGCAAAAGCGCCCAACACTGTTGCTGGACTAGGGTGTGGCTCTTGTGATTCTTCTTCTGATCAGCTATTCAAGGCTTCAAATAAAGTCTTAGAGAGTATGTATGTCTAGAAGTCTTAAAGCATATGAGCTACCTGGATTCTAGTAAGGCAACAAAATAAGGAAAAGCATTGGATAGCAGTATTCATAGCAAGCACAGTTCTTCATGCATCATACACCAGTAGTTGTGAACTTTAGCATCTTGTAAAATCTGGTGAGCTGTTTCCAGTATCTATGTTTCTTTATGTCTTGTCCTGTTCTTGGATGGAGAATGTAGGGAACTTAAAAGATTACTTAAATTTACAGTAAATATCACGTGCAGCTTTCACATACTAAGAACTGAGAAAACCCGTCTGCTGCTAGCTCCCTCTTTTACTACGTAAATGCCTCTGACTTGCTGTGTGTCTCTGTTTTCTTTGTGTGTGTAGGGCACAGCTGTCTCCTTCATGCTGCCTTTTCCCTTATGCATGTTAATCATTTACCTGCCCTGAACAGGTCAACCATTATTTCTGTCCTCTCCCAACCCTCACAGACTTGCTTGATGGTTCAAATTACCTTTGCTCCTGAAGTGCGTGGAAAGTAAGGACTCTTGCTCTCTTTATGGGCTCCAAAGAAAGAAAAGCTGTTGATGCCAACACTGTCTGCATCAAATGTGTTAGAGCTGTTAGCTTGCATCTGGTTATTGTTGGTTGTTGGCTTGCTTTGTTTTTTTTCCATTAATGACAACAGCCTTGTATTTTGAAGCCTACAGTTAACCTAGTTACTTTTTATTGTTATGCACGCCAGTGTCACATTTTGTCTTAGCCAAAGCAGCCCTATGAGGCATGGCAAAATAGATTTTGCAACACAGGAGGAATATTAGTTGCTGGCTAAGCCACATCTCTCTGGACAAAGTTAAGATTTACCACTCTTGAGGCTTTGAAGGACTCTATCAGAGCAGGGATATGCTGTTTCCTAAGGTTTATTTGTAGTTTTCTTGCCTAATATTTTAGAAAAAAAAAAGAGTTTGAACCAAGATATAAAAGAAAAGGTTCTAACTTCTGAAAGCTGAGGGGAAAAGGGGGTGTTTTAATTTTGTTTTGTGCTTTTCCCCTCCTAGGTGAGACATACAGTATTGCTCAATGGTTTATCATATTTTGACATATCCCTTTTGGCCAAACCAAATGATCTTAGCAAGATGCTCTTTCAAAAGACCAATGATTTCTTCACCTGTCATAATCCTAACAAGTCTAAGAGAAGCATGAAACAAATCCTAATCCCCACCCTAATCAATTGCTCACTGGTATGGAGCTTCTGCAGGATCTCTGTTACGAACTATGTTTTCCACATTTCACCATCTTTTTGTCAGCTTCTTGTAATGTTTCCACATTTTTAACAAGATTTCTGTGCTGGTTCTGCCTCTTGTCATTTCAGACTTCAGGTTCGAGCTTCTTGCTCTCCTGCAACTCAGAGATCCCTTCTGCATCTCCACATTGACCATGTATTCATTTCACAGCATTAGCTCGCAGGCCCTTCATCTTGTGCATTTCTGCATATCATCAAATGAGTTTGCCTCTTTTCACAAATTTTTTTACAATTTGCCTTCATATCCTATCCCTACTCCTTGTTTTTGCTGATTCATTTGACTCAAGCGATCACCTCCATGCTAACAATCTCAAAAAGCCTTTTGTGGACTAAAGTGATAGACCAACTAAAATGGAGCACCTGTTTACACACTTGGAATTCCCCATTACCTTTCTTTGTGCCCTATACTTCCCTAAACGGGAGTCATTGGGGACTGTTACCTTCACCCTAAACATCTGAGATAGGAATACTGCCATCTTTTTGGGGTGGGAGTGTGCCGTAATGCATTGAGCTCAAGCTGACCAGTTGTGTTTTGTTTTTAAAACAAGGAATGATTACATTTTCCTGGTGGTGCCTTGAGCGACATTCAGGTGCCACGGATTCTGAAGCAACCAAGAATGGCAATCAAGAAGCCATATTGCAGTTTTCCCTCCTCCATGCTGTCAGAAAGTGCTAGTGAGATCGAGAGCTAGGGCATCTGGAGAACCCCTGAACACCACAGCAGTGGGTATCACAACAGGTAGAAAACCAGTTGTCTTCTTCCTAGTCATAGGACCACAGAACAGTTTAGCTTGGAAGTGACCTTGAAGAGCATCTAGGTTCAACCAACCTGCTGTGAGCAGGGACACCTTTCACTAGAACCAGGTTGCTCAGGAGCCCTCTGCAACCTGACCTTGAACACTTCTAGAGATGGGACACCCACAACTTCTCTGGGCAACCTGTGCCACTGACTCACCAACCTTACAGTGGAGAATTTATTCCTAATATCCAATGTAAACCTACCCTCTTTTAATTTAGGGCCATTCCCCCTTATCATATCACTACATGCGCTTGTTAAGAGTCCCTACCCATCTTTCCTGTAGCCCTCTAGGCACTGGAAGGTGCTGTAAGGTCTCCCTGAAGCCTTCTCTTAAGGCTGAACAGCCCCAAGTTCCTCAGCCTTTGCTCATAGGGCAGATGCTCCAGCCCTCGGATCGCCCTTGTGGGCCCCTCTGGACTTGCTCACGAAGGTCCGTAACTCTTAGCCCTGACAGCCGCTGGCGGCAGATGTGCGGAGCGGTGCCGGGGGCAGCGCGGGGNTGCAGCCGCGTGAGTGGATCCGGCTGGAGCGGGAAACCGGAGCGCGGGGCACCGCGGGAGGCACCGGGCAGCGGGGTGATCTTGGGAAGAGGAGCCTTCGGCGTTCTTCCGCAGGGTCTGTCCCGCGCTGGGGCGTGCAGGGCTGGGCGGTACGGGATGGGATGGGGCTCGGGCTGCCTCCTGCCCACCTTCCTTTCAAACTCCCTGGTCGCGCCCGCGTACCCCTTGTCTCTTCCGCAAACCCCCGGCTGTGCCGCGCTGAACTTCTTCCCTCCCCACCTTAGTCCTCTGGCTGCACCTGCATCTCTTGTCCCTGTCCCCCATCTGCACCCTCCTGTGCCGTACCTCCAGACCGTGAGGCAGTGCCCTGTGGTGCTTCCTCCCCCAACCCCACTGGCTGTACTTCACGCCCCGCAGTGCCTGGGCTCCAAGCTTTCTGTCTCTGCCCTACATTATGCCGTGTCTGTTCCCCTAAACCCTTTCACTATGTCTGGTACTATGTAGTACTTGTGGCTCCAAACCCTCTGGCTATGCCCCACACCTCCCGGTGCCTGTCTATCAAAGCCCTCTGGCTTTGCTTCACATGCACAGAGCTCAACTTCCTGTCGTGAAGAACAAGTCACATTGTGGCATGTGCATGGCCCCACCGCATCAGGGACCTTATTGTTGAAAAATGCCTTTTTCCTCCCACACCTTTCGTTCCCAGAACGAAGAGTGGTCCCAGGCATGAAGAAAGGGAGGTTTCTTCCTCTGCAAGGGTGAAGGTTGGAGACAGTCGGGAAGAGGCGTGGTCCATGTGCTTAAGATGGTGATATTAAAATGTAGGGCTGGAGGGATGATGTCTAGCCAGGGGTTGTCTGGCAAGTTGGAAGGGTGGCTGTCTGGCTTGCTGCCTTCTTCCTCTTTGGAGACAGGTCACCTTTGCTGCCATGTGTGTCAGGTCCGTCCTTAAGGACTGGCTACATCGGCGGTGAGGAAGGCAGGTCACTGCGAGCTCTACGGGTTGATGAGGCTACACTGGAGCAGTCTCTTAGACTTGTCCTTTGCAACTGTAGATGTCATGTACATCGTTTTAGAACTGTAAGTATGTGGATACTTAATTTGTAAATATGTTTTGAGTTGAAACTTTGGTTGAGTCATGGGCATTGCTGTCACCAAGACAGAATAGTGTGATGCTTGAAAAGTCATAGTGAGGCTGCAGACCAGCTCTTACTGATTTTTTTTTTTTCTTGCATAGGAAATCAAGGTATGTTAATTAAAGCTGTTCAGACAAACCAGAAAACTTACAGCCATGTATGAATACTCTCTTCCTTACTTCACTGTAAGTTAGTTCTTCCCAGACCCACGTGTAGGTCTGTACTGAACATTGCCATGTGGGAGAAGTTTGAACAAGTTTTTCTGGTTGTTGGGAACAGCCTGGGAACAGCATGCTGCCTGATTTATTCTGCTGCTCAACACTTGGGGTGCTGCCCGGGAAGCATTCAGGCTGCCTTGGAGCTGCCTCAGGTAGAGGCAGAATTGTGGTGTATTGGTATGGCAGTAGGCAGTGTGGGTGTACCCTGAAAATGCTTCACTGAGGAATGGGAGCACTTGTACTCGCAGGTTTGCTTGATGGAAATGTACAAAGACCTAGGATTTGAAAGCCTAGACAAACATAGGGGTAAAGTGAGGTACTGAAGCAGATAGCCCATAGAAGTTGTGGATGCCTCATCCCTGAAAGAGTTCAAGGCCAGGCTGGATGGAGCTCTAAGCAATCTGGTCTAGTGAAAGGTGTCCCTGCCCATGGCAGGGGGTAGGAACAAGATGATCTTTAAGGGCCCTTCCAACCCAGGCCATTCTATGATGCTATGAAATTCTTCCTAGGCAGCACCTCTGTTGCAAATGTGGGGAATAATGCAACTTTATGGTATTTCAATATAATGTGTGATCTTTCTATTAAGTATTTATTGGTAGAGCAAGACAGGTTCTGGTACAGGAAGCAATATTCATGGAATGTGTTGGGAAGGATGCCACAGCATTAGTCAAGTAATACATGCCAAATAAGATTTAACTAGTTATGAAGCTCACTGAGTACCATGAAATACCTATCAGCTAGTTGTATACCAGTAAAAGAACTAATCAGGTACATTTCTGTATCCTGACATGATCACTTTTGCCAGTGTGCTCCCCTTGCCACGTTGTGCCCTTCCTGGCTTTGTTTCTCTCTGCTGCAATAAATGGGAATCTTTTTTTTCCCCCTTCCTTGGGCTTCTGCTCTTCCTCTTGAACCTACTTCTGCCCAGTGGGTCTGGTTTAATGCTTGTCTTATCGCTTCCTCTGGCCTGCCCCTATCTGGTTGCTTAACACACAGATTTCTGGAGGGGTGGGCAGAGGCACAAGCAGTGCATGGGATGGGCACAGGAGGCATGTGTGGGGTGAGGGAAGTGAGAGAACGTCACCTTTGTGCCATGTTCAAGGGCAGGAGGTGGAAGGGAGCCAAGATCCCTTTCTGGATCTTCAGTAGCTGCGGGTAGAATCATGTTTGTGATATTCTGGATTTAACTGGGCAGACTTCATGTGGCATCTCTCCCTGCCTGATGACTCTGCCTCACTGTAGCTGTCAGAGGCTGCTGCCCCATAATTCTGGTGAAGGTTGGTGTGAGCTCCCTAGTCTGTCCTAGCTGGAATGAGATGGTTTAGCTCTCAGTTATGGTTTAAAACAAACTGCTTTGTTTTGTCTGAAGTAGATCAAGGACGACAAAGCTGTAGTATACAGGCAAATATGAATAGATGGGGTGTTGTCATCTTCAGTGGCATGGCATACTTTATACAAATAATGTTATAGCCCATCTATAACACTTCAGGCTAATGGATGTCTGAAACTTTAAGCTGCTTGTCAAAGCCTGGGTAGCTGGAAAGGAAGAAATACTTGTTCCCCTCAGTATTCTTCTGTCCCTCACCACAGCTCTTCACTGTTCTGGTTTTCTTTCCTGAATTCACAACAGGTGGCACACACAGGTGCAGGGTTTTTATCAGTTTTTCATTGCCCAAGTACATAGTAAATTTGAGAAATGGCAGACTTGATTATGTTTTTCTCTACTGCAATTTATGGATTGTTAACTTCAAACAGCAGTTTTGGTAGGCCTTTCCGAGTAATGAAAAGGAAGTTGGTCTGTGCTTGAAAGCTGCATTGAAACTTGAGTAGTTACTCTGCACTGTTGTACAGTGCTAGGGAGCAAGTCCCATGTGCTTGCCCAGGGACCTCACTCAGTACACTCAGGCTCCATGCTGCATGTAGAGGGCAAATGCAGCCTAAATGGTGGAAACTAAACCTTTTACTCCTCAAAAATATGAGATTATTAGAACAAAAGAAAAGAATAAACAAAACAAGTAGTTAATTTTGTAAACCTTTTTTATTAAGCAGTTCCTTTTAAAAGGTTCCTTTAAAGCTAGAGGGTCATGCAGTAGTTTTAGTTTCTGTGGTCTGTTGTCACATATTCAATTTGCCAAAAGTTTTGCAAAGTCACCAGTGATGTAGCAGTTAAGAATTTTTTCTATGTATATTACACTTAGTTGAAATCCAAAAAGTGAAAAATTATTTCAGCAGAAATTAAATACATAACTTTACACTGATGAGAGACACCAGAACAACTCAGGTATCTCTTTTGTATACTTGTCTTTGGTGTCAGTGTTTAATGCTAACCATTGACATGGAATTACTGAATAGGTGAGAGGGATGTTTTGTCTATTTTTACTGAATTCACAAAGTAAAATGCTTCCAATTTGTCTGTCAAGATACGTCTTTTTTTTTCTTCTGCATGTATTTTGCTATTTTTGTTCTGTCTGCTTATGATGGCTACACACGGCAATTTATCACTGAAGATGTTGACTAGAAAACACCTGTAAGTAGTTTATGAATGGAGTAATGTGAGATGAATACACAGCTTAGAAAAGCACAGATTTAAGTGTCTTTGAGTGTTATCTTGGTTCTGAATGAGGGTCTGAGGAACTGAATTTCAGCAGCATTTAACTTCAAAATCCTGAGGTAGCACACAAATCTCTTAAAACTACTTGTAAAGCCTATCCAGCCCAAAGCAAACTCTGGCTCCCACGTGCAGAAAGGCACAGATGTCACGAGGAGAACAAGTATAGGTGTCAGTAAACTCTATGAATCATCTTATTTGATAGGAGCAACAGTATCCAGATTGCCCCTTTTAACTGTGCCAGGGTAGAATCAGTGAACATCAACTCTTACCTCCGCTCCACTTGTGCTACCTACTTAGGCTGATGTTGTAGTTTCACCAACATTTCTGTTATTCCACATGCTTTTCTTTGCATGTGCTTTTTGTGTCACTTTTATTTTGTGCTGGCATATTTCTTGGTGGAAGCTGGTGCTAGGAAGCACTGAGGAACTGGTCTGGGTTAAAAAATACCCTTTCTTTTTCTGTGAGGCTGCCTCTCCTGCCCTGGGTCTGTTTCTCAATCTATTTTATTATGCAGTCAGAAAAATGGTTGTTCCAGCAGAAGTCAAGGGTGACATAGGAGCAGGTATGAGTAATGGGGAGAGAGGTTGATTAAAATTACATTGCTACTGTTAAAAGTGCTCTTATAATTGCAAACTTGCCCTGTAAACAGCCAGACTTGCTCTGCTTGAGCAGACTGTGCTCAAGAGAAGCTGCTTGTAGCAGCTTTATGAATTCCTACATGCTGCCTGCCTGTGTTTAATTGTATTGTGAATTCTTTGTAGTTTGGATTATGTTTTATATTGATATGGGCCTTGCACATTGGGCCCTGTGCCTGGAGCCTCTATTTAAAGACTTTTTTTTTTAAAGCAATGCCTCACTGAATGCTTGTGAATATGAATGTAACTTTGTATAGTGCACTGCAAAAACCTGTGCAAAGAAATAGTATGCATTGTGCAAAAAGCTGCTAAGTTTCAACAGGCATCTCATGGACTGGAATTCAAGAGAATGCTCCTATCCCAGTGACGGCATTTGGGGTTTATGGCTATGCCTGAGATAAAAATATAGCTTACTCTATTCCTTTTATTCTTTGTTTTCTAACAAAAGAAGGGGACGACTCTTGCTGGAGTCTGACTCACAAAGATCAGTTTGTTGATTTGGAAATAATTTGCATTGTATCATCAGTCCTGAAATGACTTAAAGCAAAGTCACAAAAACCTGATTCAGTGGTTCTCTGTACGCTTTTAGAGTATGGGAATGGTTCACATTGGTACTGTGTTCTTTCTTTCAGGAAAGTTAGTTGAGGTGGCAAGTAGAATTTTTTAAAATTTGTTTTTGCCTGATCTGTTAGGAAGTCAAGTGCAAAATTTTTTTTGTATTGTTTTTCATGAAAAGGTATTGGCTGAAGCGTCAAGATTATCATGGCTGTTGGTCAGATGTGCTCATTTGTTCTGCTAAATAAATACTGCAGTATTTGTTTACGATGTGGCATTATGAATAGTTGGGGATGGGCACATGGAAATGTCTGCAGTCAGTTCAGAGAAGTAGTAGCTGGCAAGGTTTCCTTCTGTACAGGTGAAAATTACTTAGATTCAGGTATATTGCAAGTAAATAATGTATTTTACAGTATTTCCATTCTTAACATCCACAACAATCCCTTTTGTGTTTGTTTAGATGCATAGTTGGAAAAATCTGGATTAAATACATTATCACTTTTGTAGTCACAGTTATAGCTTATTTGTTCAGTGCTGAAGTAAAAAATTCACTTTTTAGTCTTTAACTGTACAGAAAGGTAAGGCTTGTCTGACAAGCTTAATGAAATTATTGCACTTTGGAAGTGCCCTGTCCACCTTTGTCTCTTGTGAGTGAGAACTGTAGAATATACTGTCTGCAGAAGACAACTGAAGTAAACTCAAGTGTTCACTGTCAACTTTGAAATTAAACCTTTCATAAAACTACTTGTGAGGTGCATTTCTCAAAAGCCTTGTTACAATCACTCACATTATTACTGTTGTGCTGACAACATTGTTTCTGTAGCTTTTCTTGTTCTGTAATAAGTCAGGTTGTTAAGAAGTTTGCTTGAGTTTGTTTTTATATGAAAAAGGGATAAAACTGTAAGACAAGGCTGTAAAGAGCCTCATGCCATAGTTCTGTTGTTCAGGAAGTTCATTCAGTTTAACTTCTAACTACGAACATGGCAGATTTTGGATAAGGGAGGAGGGAATGTAAAATACAGGTGCTGTTAGAGCTCTTTGTGCCTCTTTTCAACTAGTCCTTTAATGACTACTTGAAACCTTATGGGGTGAAATATTCTCCATCTGAATTTCAGATTATCCTGAAACTGCTTTTCATAAACTGGTCTACTTGATCAATTAGGGAAGCTTATCAGGAAGTTGTGGAGAAAAGGTTCCTGAACACAGACTGGATCATGCAGGGTTCTGATTTGCTCTGGAGTTTTTCCCAGTCTTTTGAAATGATGTTGCTACTTTATTTTAAAACTGAATGTCTTATATACCCCATCTGAACTACATTTAAAAGTATGGAATGGAATATTGCCTCTGGACGTATGGTGTTCTTGCTTTTACCCTGCAGAGACTTTATGCATATTGTTGTAAAGTGTAATATTTCATCAGTTGCTTTCATCCAAGGTGCTGAAGCATCAGACAAAACTTGATTGAATCTAGAAAGACTTCAGTGATAAGTGAGGGAGTCACTTTTACAGATCGTGAAATTACATGACCTTGGTGCATTCTTTGAGATGACTGCAGTGGGACGAGATCCAGTCTTCCTTGCCAGTCAGTGGGATAGCATCATGCTTTTTGGGTATGGTCAGCTGGATGAACCTGCACCTGAATAATGTATATATAAGACAAGGAATGTGGGTGAAAGCAAATTCTTTGCTTTAAATGTGAGCAGTAGAGTTACCCTGAAGTGAGGTAGAAGAGTAGAGGCAAACGGGTGTGCTTGGAAATGTTTTCATGATGAGGGCTGTCGTGTTCCTTTAGGTTCAGAAAGGGGTGTGTGGCCTGCTAGTTTTGTGTATTAACTGGAATATCGAACTGGCACCCAACACTTGGTTTTGCTTGCAGCTTTGCAGTGTTAACTGGTAGAAGACATGCCCCTTTTTCTCTGGGGACTGGGAGCTCCATACAAAGAGTGAACCAAACGCACTGACCTCTTCTGCAAAGCACTGAAACCTATATGTCCAAAATGCTGTCTAAGACTTTTTTTGATAACTTAAATGCATAGCTATACATAAGTCTAATTTTCTTTTGTATTGGAAACAGTCCAGTTTTCTTCTGTTTTACTGCTGTTGCATGCTGAGTAGACTATTAGACACTTGTCTGTTTCTAGTATACTGGTGTTTTAAAGGAACATTAGTATTAGGCTGAGTACTCTGATGCTTGCCAAGCTTCTTTGTTGGAAGTATTATTGTCTCCTGTGTTATTCTGATGTTGCACGTCTATTGCCTAATGCATTTTGTTGATGGGATTTCTTTTTTTTTTTTTAGCTATTTATATTTGGCAATCTTTCAGGATCGAAAAGAGGGAAAAAAAATTGTGCTGTTGACTTGGCCAGACATAGCTGGTTCATCCCTATATGCTGCCTGGATGAACTGTTGTATTTTAAACTGCAGCAATGTCTTGTGGTCTTGGGCGGTCTCTGAATGCTTGGAAAGATGGTAAAATCTACATGCTACTGTGGTAGTGGAAAATACTGCTAGAAGATGAAAAATCCTTACAGCATACCTGTGATTAAACTTGTGCACAGACGTGTTGTTTGATTCTGCTTCTCTGTGAAGTTACCGTTTGGTTTTAAGCTAATTTTAAAAAGCTCTGCTGTTACAAACTCAGGGCCTGCATAGTGCTGCTTTTTATGCTGTTGTTGAGCTTCCAGAAAGTGCAAAATAATGAAGACTTTTAGAAATGCCTATTAGCAAAGGAACTAAGGTCTAAACAACTAGATCTGGAGCAGAAGTGTACCTTCACAGCTGTGTATTGTCGTTAATGTATCTTTGCCCATGATATCAACTTGTATTTTGCATTTTGTTATGCAAACTCCTGCATGTTGGTTTCCTTGAATTTGAATGAAGAACTGATATATTTTTAAAGCTGGATTTTTATAACAAGATCTGGTTTAAAAAATCTTGGAGACACTTTTGCTGATCAAACCAGTTAATGTTTTTAAGTGATGGATAGTTTTGTTTTCATGTAAACTGTTGAGATTAGGCTGTCTTCTGAATACTGTCCATGCACCATTGTGTTGCCCACGCAACCTTTTTCTTTAGTCTCCATAGACCTTTCACTGCTCTGGGTCACTGTGTCTTGATGTTTCCTCGCTCTAATGCTTGCAGGCAGCTATGAATATTCCTATTCCATACTGGTTGTTGAGTTCTGACCTCCAGGTGTGTCACAAGAACCCTTTGAAAGTCCGGCACTTCTGTAGTCCTTGGAAAGGTATCTGCATAGCAAGTGGAAAAGAGTATTTTTGGAACTGCCACTAGCACTGTGTCAAAGCAAAGGTGCTCTCATTCTTGTGTTCACCCTGTGTGCCCAAGCTGTCAAACTGGATCAGCCTCCAGTGGGTGAGTCACCTCAAAAGGAAAAGGTGCTGTGGAAAGTTGTCACACAAGTAGCATAAGTAACATGCAAGATGGCTTGAGTGGTACCCAAACGCTTACTCAAATTTCAAACAGAATCAAATGGGGGTTTATAATGTACTAATTTCCATGCATTCATCTCTGGATTTGATATATAAGCACAATGCAAGTGGCTTTGACTACAGGATGAGCTTGCATAGTCATCTCCTCCAGCTGTACATAAATTTCAGATGTCTTTTTGCTGTCCCTTCTCCACCTCTTTGTGATTCCTCCATTGAGTACAGAGTACAACAGACACTGGGAAACATCTGGCTTTTCTACCTCACCTCCATTTCGGAAACTGTGTTTCACTTCCACAGTAACTTTGGTCAAGTGTAAACTAATTACTTTTTTTTTTTTTTT